>CANSNZ010000186.1:0-208817 GCA_947646795.1 Beta lomatogona | reverse complement strand
AAAACTAGAAAAGTCCATAAAGTCTAAAAAAAATTAGAAAAAGAGAACCAGAACACTAGTTATTTTATTATCAAAGAAATCATTTTTAGATAGTCTATGGGATGTTGAAATAGACTGATGGAAAGTCCACGAAACAGACATCATCATATGAAATAGAGTATTAGATTATTCTAATTTCAAGCATATGAGAGTGCAAAGAGCAAATGGTAGAACTAAAAAGAAGACGGAGGAAGTACACAATATGACAATACACATAACATCGTCATAGCAGATTGCAGATTGGGGCTCGTTATATATTCTAATGATTTGAGTATTCTTGTCAATTACTCATGTACAAAGAGATGAACCATTGCTTTAGTAACTTTGTTAGAAAACACTTAGTTGTTTTTCCATAATTAGCAATACTTGGTAGAATGCTGATTTTACTTGTTTGTTTGCAGACTGAGGCGTTAAAGGAGGCTCTCTATGATGCATCGATTAGTTATCTCCACTGGAGGAGGGCTGTTATACGGCCCATCAATTGAGTGTGATTTGCATGTCTCACTGCTACTAATCTTTTGAACTTCTACATGATTGTTTTTTGTTGATTATTAATATTATTTCATCCAGGAAACATATGCGAAGTGGTATTAGTGTATGGTTAGATGTTCCATTGGAATGCTTAGCACGGAGGATTTCGTCAGTAGGGACCAGCAGTCGTCCTCTGCTGCATGGTGAATCGGGGGATGCTTACTCCAAGGTTCGTTGCTTGCCTGCTTTGTTGATGGAAAATGTAAAACATACAGTAAGAATCCTGTTAATAATATCGTTTATCTCTGTGCAGGCTTTGACACGCTTGTCACACTATTAGAAGAGGGGTGAAGCTTATGCCAATTCTAGCATTCGGGTTTCATTGGAGCGTATGACCTCATTCTGCATCTCTCTGTACTTCCATATTTCCTTGCTCACTTAAATGTAGAGGTGATTATGGGTCGTGCCACACAGGCCTTTTCCCAAAAAGTGACCTGTTTTGGGCCTCAGCTTTAGGCCCAAACACCAAAAAAGAGTCAGGCTAGTCAGGACCAAGGCTAAATTAGGCTAAATTTTACATCTTGGGCATAAGAATCATTCCCAAAACCCGGAAAATATGCCCAAAATTAGGGCCATCAAATTCTTCCCAAACTGGGTTTTTTTTCCTCGTTGGGCTGAAGTTTATCAACTCTACTCAAATGGGACGGTCTAAATCTTGTTTTTGCATCAATCTGCTCATTCTTGATCTTCATATGCTTCTTACTACATTGACAACCACCAATTTCTACAATGGTCTTAGCTTGTACCTTTGTTTCATAACTTCTTTTTTTTTGCTTGCAGATATTGCATCTAAACTAGGGAATGTAAGAGTGGATAATCTTAGTCCAGCTACTATTGCGACCGAGGTGGGTTTCCTTACAGTTTATTGTTGGTCAATTTGATCAAGTACATGAGAGGAAAAAAGATAGAACAATAAAGGCCACTTATTAAAAGTTTCATGCCTTCTTTTTATCTGTTTCTTGATGTTGGTTAAATTCATAATATCCATTTTATTCCAGTCACCTAATAATTCTAATTTTACAGGTGCTTGAACAAATTGAAAGCTTTCTTAAGGAATAAGGATATGATGGCTTTGGCATATAAACCATACTATACTTTTGCACATATATATACGACTGTGGTTGTATCTTGCACCATCATATAGCAGTTGCGTGGCGTGTTTCAGAAATTGGTATTTTGTTTCAAATTTAATAAATTTTTTGGAATTTTGGTAGTATAGATTAGTATACTGTAACTGTTTTGGAGGTTTTGATCTGTTGTAATAGTAACGTTAGTTTTGGATAATAACCTTCTTGGTTGCTATTATTGTTTGCTCCCCTCTATACTGTTGTGAGTTTGTGACGTTGTCAGTAATATCGATGTGTAAAATAGTATGTTATGCTATTTCAGAATACTTTTATAAATATGTTAGAGGACCATATTATACTAGATCAAAAAGTCTGGTAGGGTATGACTTCTTGTGGAGGATCTTGAAAATTTTAGTTTTCTACCCTTTTTTTCCCAAACACGTGACGTCAATACAAAGTATACAATTATAAAATGTTAGAATGAACATAAGAAATAAATCGTGCATAAGTTTGAAATAAAGAGTTCCTATGCATTAATTAAGATGAGATGGTTTCAAGTAAACCTGGCCACATGTTAGTAAGATAACTACTTTGGATGTCCTTAAAAGGACGATATAAAATTCTTCTTAGGTTATGTTCTCTTCAGTTTATAGATAAAACTCTAGCGGTGTACGAATCAAGGTGTGCAAGATTCGGACGACTAAGCAATTGTTATCAAGGTGAGCAAGATTCGGACGACTAAGCAATTGTTATCGGTATGAGCAAAGAAGGTTGCAAAGCCAAAACATGCTGGAGAGCATGTTGACGCATCTTACATCTTACAATTACTCATGAACTTAAACCCGAATGAAGACAAATATTTGAATGTTTTGGATGTGTGCGGGGCAAGGCTGCGACGGCTGATGCGGTGGCAAAGCCTTTGTAGGAAGGAAGATAGCTTATGTAATGTAGCTAGGGTAATTTCCCTCCCCCTTAGTTATTGCATGGACCTTTTAATGTCGGATTGTAACCAATACTTTAACTTATCTTGAATGATTATGCATTTTCACCAAAAAAAAAAAAAAAAGCCAAAACATGCTAGCTACCCTTGAACAGTCTAGGGAAAGCTCCTACTTGGTGCTAAATTCGATATAGTTAACCATTAGTAGTAAATGAAGGGGGGTACTTATGGTGACTCTTCGAGCTCCAAGTGACCTAACTGGGGAGGCTGCCATATACCAATCCCAGCTATTTTTAGTAGACTATATAGGAGCTAATATACCAGTCAAGGTACTGAGCTAATAAACCACTTCAATTTCCATCACAACAAATAAAGCTTTGGTGCTAATATCATAGTCAAATAGGCCGGTTTGATACTTAGTTAGTTGGTCAATACCATACAAAAATATTAAAAAATAGTAAACTCTAATTAGTAAAATAAAGTTCTGATAAATAAAAGTTAAGTTATAATGTGTAAAAATCACCAACTACATAAGATTTAAACACTTAACAATCTGTAAAAATTAGTTATCAGCAAAATCAATTTCAATCAATGCATAAATTTTAATCAATAAAAATCTAAATGTAAAAATCAGGCGAAAGGAATAGAACCTTAGTAACATTCTAACTTTTTTTTCCCGACGCTAAAAACTCATGAGATTGATCCTTGTTGTTAAGATAGAATGAGACTAACACAAATTTGCTTGTAAATTAACATGTAAACTAGAGATCATCTCTATTGGGTGGTGTAAGAGATCTTAGCATAAATTTTTTAAATAAATAGGCAGGGCATAACCCTTTTATGCGAAAACTTTTTAGAGAAGTATGTCACTTATTTAAAACGAACAGTAATTTATAAAGCCCTAAGGCCTGTTCTGCTTCGGTATAAAGCAATGAGCTGAACTGAATTAAATTATAAGCTAATTAATAGTAATGATTATCGTTTAGGAGGCCGAGGCTGAGCCGAATTGAGCTGGCGCTGAAGGCAGCTAACCGGCCGAATTGAGCGGGACTGACCCAAAAATAAGTTGG
This sequence comes from Beta lomatogona, assembly GCA_947646795.1. NCBI lineage: Eukaryota > Viridiplantae > Streptophyta > Magnoliopsida > Caryophyllales > Amaranthaceae > Beta > Beta lomatogona. Next base: position 205,170 of record CANSNZ010000186.1, on the reverse strand, counting down.
GGAGAAGAGACGCATTAATACATTCACCTAGCTAGCTAGCTAAATCTAGTTACTTGAAGCAAATCAAAGAAGAAGAGGAGGTGGCCCTATCATTTAGGAAATGAAAGGAAGGAGGGGCCAAAGGAATATTAGGTAGAGTTGGAATGGAGGGAGAAAGTAGGGTCAAAGAGTCAGAAGATGCCAGCAGAGATTCCCCACAACAGGCAAAATAACAATTTTAAGGACAATATTGGCATTTGCTATTAGCATTGGGCCATTAACATTGGCATGTATGTCGTCGTAAGAGTAATGGGCTCTTTTCTCCACTATCAGTCTGTCTGTGTCTCTCAATATCAGTATTCAGTACTGATGAGTTATTATTTGAAGTATGTGTATGTATTCCACAAAGCAAGCAACTATATATGCAAAGCATACTTCTGTCTCTCCCTTACCTGGTTCCCTTCAATATGGACTACTAATTTGCTTCTTCTGATCTTTTTATTCAGTTACTCTTCTTCTGACCACTCTCTTCACAGGTACTACATCGGGTCCATAATCCATTGTCATACGATTAATTTTTCTTTCATACAGTCCCCGCCTTTTTAGAATTTAGCTTAAAATTGTAGAAACTTGAACTATTAATATTGTAAATTACATAGTACATATTATTATGTCAAAATTTTGAACATAATTATAGATTAGTTATCCTCACATACTTCTGGTTTTAGTAGTTTTCTGACAAAATGCAAAAAAATCAGTATTTAGGAAATTCTCATATCACTCTCTACTTACTTCCTCCATCTTATGATGTTGATTTTTCTCTTAGCATTCATGAGGGCGTTTAAGTTGGCTCCTGGTTAGAGGTCCCGCCTAGCTAGTTTTTCTTTCCTTGGTCAAAAACAGGAAATTCTCAAGCAAGAATTTTGTATGGACTAGATATTCTACAATGGCCGTAAAAAATAACCATTATAACAAAGTAATTAGAACTATAAAAGTAGATATCAATTATAGTCTAGAATGTTTTCGAAAAATAAAATTTGGGGTAATAATCTTATTACGGCAACTTATGACTTGTGCACTCAATTGTTCTTTAAACCTATTGCGAATATCCTAGTGAACCTACTGATGGATATTTAGGCGGATTTAGAGGGCTTTCTCTTCACCTTATAAAAAAATTTGGTCTAATAATTTCATATTAGTTCGGTTAAGTTGTGATGAGTCTAAAGAAGCTCAATTAAGTTCGGATAAGTTCAAATTAGTTTTAATACTTTATAAAATGAGTTTTATAAGTTTAAAGTAGTTTGGATAAGTTCAGGTTGAATTGATTAAGTTTTTCTTTGATACGATCCCATACCTGTAGAATTTAGCTTATATTATTGAACTTTAACTATTAATATCGTAAATTATAGAGTACATATCATTATAGTATCAAAATTTTGAACATAAATATAGATTAGTTATCCTCACATACTTATGGTTTTAGTAGTTTTATGACAAAATGCAAAAAAAAAAAAAAAAAGTATTTAAGAAATTCTCACGACTTCACTCTCCCTACTTACTTCTTGCCCTCTTATGATGTTGATTTTTTCCTTCTTAATTGTTCGCAAGCGACATTTTAGGTGGCCCCAGCTAGAGGTCTGCCCTAACTAGTTTTCTTTGGTCAAAAACGGGAAATTCTCAAGCAAGAATTTTGTATGGACTAGATATTCTACAATGGCCGGATTAAAAATAACCATTATAACAAAGTAATTAGAACTACAAAAGTATAGATATCAATTCACCTTATTAAAAAATTTCGGGTCTAGTAATTTCATATTAGTTTAGTTAAGTTGTGATAAGTCTGGTGATGCTCAATTAAGTTCAGATAAGTTTAAATTAGTTTTAATACTTTATATAATAAATTTTATAAGTTTAGACTAGTTAAGATAAGTTCAGATGAATTTAATTAAGTTTTGATAAGTTTAAATAAGTTCAAAAGAATTTGAGGTGAAAGATCTAACACATCCTTAGTGAATGAACCTTCAAAATTGTGGGTAAAGTGTGAAATTTGAGTGAACCTACTTGAAAAAACTGTGTAAAATGCAAAATTTTAATATTTGGAAATCCGCTTGTACTCAGGTTCTCTCTTTCACAAGTTTTTTTTTTTTTTGACACCTCTTTCACAAGCTAAACAATGGGAAATAGTGTAAATCTTTCAGTTTTTGCTGACTTTCCACATTAGCAATCAATTACTCATCCGTTTCATTTTAATTTACTCACTGCACTTGGGAGGAACCAAAGAATAAGTACAAAAGTATAAGAGATAAACTAAAAAGGTGGAGAGATAAAGCCGAAAGTGAGAGAGAAAAAGTAAAAAGTGGGTTAAAATATTAAAAAGTGGATGACATGGGTGGAAAAAGATGAGAAAGTAGATGTGATATGTTACCTAAAATGAAAAAAAGCAACAATGTGTAGATTAAAAGAAAGTGATAAAAAGGAAAGTGTGTAGATTAAAATGAAACGGAGAGAGTACATGCCAATTCTAGTTATTTGATCAATTTCAATGGTCAATAATGTTACTTAGCTTGTGTGTACATTTTTATTTTGAAGCTCCTTGAAAATTGAAATGAATCCAAAGCTTAAATTTAGAAAGTGTTAAGAGGAACACTATCACATCACATGATCCTTAGCTTATTACCTGATTCTCTATATGCAAATTCAAGGAGCATATTATTCATGATAGCATACATATGTGTATGTCACAGTAACGTCCTACAGTGTGTAATTTGACCTCTTCTTCTGGGTATGCTGGCATTTTGCCCCCCCTGTTAAAGCTGGCTCCTTTTCATAAACATTTCTTCTGTAAGACGGGTAAGATAAACCAGTATGGAGCTTAACTGGAAGAAGAGTTGACTTATAAACTTTGACCTTGTTTTGTATATAATTGATAGATGTGGGATCTTGTTAAAATTTCTTAATGATATTTAAAATTTCAACTTTTTATCATTTTAAACAACACGTATTTCTGCTAAAAACAATAATGTGGATATGGATAGCAAGTCGGACTTTATTAAATACTTTCCTCCAGTCCCATAATGTAGTGCTTATTTCTGTTTTTTACGAGGATTAAGGAAAGTGGAACATGAATGATAAACAATTCATGTTGTGGAGAAAAAACTGATTTTAGGAGAGAGAATGGTGCATAATGGGTGAAAGAGCATTAAATATATGGCTAATTCAACCCTTAGGTTCAATAAACAAAGAAAAAAACTATTTCCAAGGAGCAAATAAATGATGGTTGCATGGTTTTTAGGCAAATCAAGGGAATTGTGGAATTGAAAAATAGAAACAAGAATAACATTTTGGGACACCCAAAATGGAATACAAGTATTTATATTATGGGACGGAGGGAGTAGGTGTAAGTTTGATGAATGTTGGATCAAATCTCTAAATGGGCCGTCATCGACAAAGAAGGAGCCTAACCCGGGGTTAGTCGGGTAAGCAATAAAAGCAAGGGAGTGGAGAAAATTGTCAAATGTATATGTTTGTTTAGTTAGTTGAAGTTACGCTTTCATTTGGTCTTAGAATGGATTATTTATAGTGCGAGAATAGATTTAGGAGGCCTTGGGCATCCCCATTGTGCACCTTAGTTTTCATTTTCCAGTCTTGGGCCTGACATGTGCTTGGGTCGGGATTTAGACCACAACAACACGTAAATATGGATATCAACGGTCAAAATGTACATTTTAAAGGCGTGAAAAGGCAAATGTAACATTGTTTAACCCCTATTTTATATATATATATATATATATATATATATATATATATATATATATATATATATATATATATATATATATATATATACATACATACACGTACACGTACACACATAATAGTTTTTGCCCAAACTTAGCTTGGCCTAATAAGATTAGAAAGTGTTTTATTTATGGATCTAATTTGAATATTTTGATTTAACTTTTCTAAATTCATTTTATCAAATCTTCAGTCCAATTTCATAATAAATGCACCATTCTCTCGTTTCTTGATTATTAATTAACCATATGATAATTTTTTTCACCAATATGTAAGAAAAAAGCATGGCCAAAGTGAGATTTTGTTAAATTGCCTCAATCACGAATTCCAAATATCAACTTTTTAGTAATTTTTTTGCCTATACGCAATTAAGGATATTAATGTCGAAGAAGAGTGTTGGAGTGCGTGAAAAAGCAAATGATGTATGTGGTACTTACATATGATTTAGGCTGGAAATTTTTTAAGAAAAGGGTGACACGTGTCCTACTTGCTTTCTGTTTTAGATACCAACCACAAGTTCAGTTTGATTAAACAAGTCGCAAGCTATTTGATCAACTTCATTTCCCTTTCCGGTGTTTAACTGGCTAATGTCCATGCTTACCCCTTAAGGTTACTTCAATTTCGAAGCTTAACTATATTTATCATGAAAAGAACAAAGAGTACATATAGAAGTTTGTTTTTCTCTGCCAACTAAAACCATGTATTCTCCAATCTCCATCATATATAAATATGGTCTATTACCCATATATAGACTATAGATATAGTTCCAAACTGAAGATAGTGATTGTCTATCAAGGGTTAACAATCTTTAACTTGACATTTAACTGATTAAGGCTTTGTTTTCTTCAGTTTATGTTTGCTTAACTTAATTTCTTTTTGCTTAGCTTAACTTATTTTTGTTGAAGCTTAACTTTATTTTTCGTTGAACTTATTTTTACTAATCTTATTTATGCTGAAATTTAGAGTAGATTTTTTTTGAAATTTAGAGTAGAACTGGCTTTGGGAGTTAGATTTTGTTTTAGTGTGCGGTTTATACTCTTGCTTAGGAGTTAGAATTTTTTGGTGTGCGGTTTAGACTTCTTTACTTTGGGAGTTAGATTTAGTTTTAGTGTGCGGTTTATACTTTGCTTGGAACTTAAGCTTATTTTCATTGCTTAAGCTTATTTTTACTAAAACTTGGGCGAGGAGAACAGAGTCTAAATTCATGGGATTAGAGAGAATATGACTATGTAATATTATAGATCTTATTCAGTGTTCTTCATATGGGAAGGAAGAAATATTTATCAAAAAAATAAGGGGGGACCAAATAAAAAAGGAAACTAATGTGATTAAAATACATAATAGTCTCCGTGGTAAAATGTAGCAAAGGAAATTAATAACAAGATGGGGGGTAATGAAAATATGAACCATCAACCAACCCAATCTTGTGAGTTATCATAACTCCTTAAGAATATTCCAAATATTATGATTTTTTTTTTTGAAAAAAATAATAACTTGTAGTTTTGCCATGAAATAGATATCATAACTTTTGCAACACTTTGATTTTTGCACTATTTATATAATTTAACCTTCACGTGATAAATGTGTTAAGTCTTATAATTAAAGTAGCTTAGGGCCTGTTCTCTTCAAAGATAAAACAATCGAACCGAATTGAATCGAAATGAACCAACCGATAACAATTTGGTCAGACCCGAATTAAATTATAACGAATAGTAATGATAATAATTTAGGAATTAAGCCGAATTGAGCCGAACCGAACCGAACCTGGAATGATTGGGCCAGGCCCGAACCGATTGGAGCGAAGCGAACTAATTGGGCCCGAACCGAAAATAAGTTGGGAAAACATACCCCCTTAGTTCCTTTGTTTCTCTTTATTCAACACTTTGACATTTCGTACTATTTATATGTTAATTTTAATTTGATCGTTTTTATTTCATTGATATATAAAAACAAAGATGATTATGCAAGATGCACTGGTTTTACATCAATGTTGTGCGTTAGAGACTATAAATGTGAACATATTGCAATTACAAAGACACAAATGAAGTATTAATTTATTATTCATTCTTTTCATATAAGAGTTTTTATCACATCTAAAATTCTAAACCATCGCATGTACGACATGACTCTAGATCCATTTCTTTCAAGAGTCATTAGCCATCAAGATCAAAGATATGGAATACATTTCTATTTTTCCTTCTACTTCAACATACTATCAATTATATAGATCCCCATTTCCAAACATGTTGTGTCATTATTAATAAGTCATGGTCAAAATTGTATCATGATATGATATCCTCTTCTAAAGAAATTTTCCTAATATACTAAACATTACCCAAAAAAAAAAAACCCAACTTGTATATAAACCAATAATCCTAAATTTCAGGAAAACAATAAAGAGATAATTGGAAAGTTATAATAAATTTATAGTCAATAATTTGATCCCATGACTATCATAAATGAAAAATAAATAATGATGATGATATATAATAAGTTAAATTAATAATCAACTAGCGCGTGTAAAGAAGTAGTTAGTTGTATTTTGTAATCCATAATGTTTTTACTAATATACCCTCACCAAAGTCTCCCCCACCAAAGTTTAGCTTCTTTTAGCCTCTTCCTCATTCCTCCTTCCACACTCCCTCAAAAATCAAAATTTTCAACCTTTAACTCAAAAAAATCCCTTCTATTTTTTCTCTTTTACTCTTAACCCAAAAAAAATCCCTTCTTTTTTTTTCCTTTCCCTTTTTTCTCTCTTCTTCACTCATCTTTTCTCCCATTTTTTTCCATCTTCTTTTGTTCTTAATTAATTAAGTTTGGTTAGATTTAATTTGTGTTAGAAAAAATGGCAACTATAACAGCATCATTAGAAAGATCACTACAAAACTGTTCTTTAAACCAAACAACCACCAGAAACCGCCGTAGTGGTGGTGGTGTAGGAAGGTCATCATCATCATCTGATGTTCCGGAAACAATCAAAAACCGTCAATCACAAAATCATAATAATCATAGCCGTAGAAGAGGAAATAATGATCATCATCAATCATTAGTTTCACAATCAAATGCTTCTTCTTCTGATGATAATTCCACTTTTGTTGAACTTAATTCTCATGCTTCTCTTCCTTATCATTGGGAGCAATGCCTTGATTTGAAGGTTCGCTTTTTTTTTCTTTTCCGTTCTGAAATAAATGAAACGCGCTTCTCTCTTTTATGTGACGGCTTTTTTAGAGAAGTATGATTCTTCGTTTATGTAGGTTTTCTTGTTAATAAATAACTCTTCAATTACTGCTCTATTAACGGATCTTGTATCTTTTTAATTGCATTCAATGTTCAACCGTCTCTTTATAGAAATTTATTTTCTAGAAAGAAACAAACCCTAGTTCAAGATTAAATTTTAATCACTTTCATTTCTTGTATTTATTTGCATGCACTACAATTTTCTTTAATAAACATATCATGAAAAAGAACTTGATATTTGTGTGGTTGTTCTTTTAGCTTTCTTGTTTTTGAGAAAAAGTTTGAAGTTCATACCTTTGTGGGTTTTTGTTTACATGGAGTACTTTTTTCTTTTATTAATATTAGAGATGGGAGTTATTATTATTCATTTTGAATAATGTTACATTTGGAGTATATGATATTAAAAAAAATTGAGGTATTGAGTATGATATATGTTAATCTTAGAGATGGGTTTGTATTATTCATTTTGAATAATGTTACATTTGGAGTATATGATAAAAAAAAAATGAGGTATTGAGTATGATATTTGTTAAATTTACAGACAGGGGAGATATATTACATAAATTGGAGCAATGGTATGAAAGCGAAAGAAGATCCAAGAACAACTGCAACAGGTTACAATGGTGACTATTACTCAGAAGAGGAAGAAGATGATGAAGAAGACGAAGAAGACGAAGAAAGTGACTGCTATGATAGTGAAGGTTCATCAACTGATCAATCGTCTTCGTGTTCGAGCAATCGAAAAGAGAGTTTTAGATCACTAAAGAAGCATCAACAACCACAACAACAATTGAATCAAAACTCAGTTTTAGTAGTGGCAGGTTGCAAGAGTTGCTTAATGTATTACATGGTGCCCAAGCATGTAGAAGACTGTCCCAAATGTTCTGGTCAGCTTCTTCACTTTGCTGCCAATCATTCCTCTCCTTAAAATTTCAAAAACATGACATTATTATGGATTAAGTAACTCCCATTTTCAACTAAGGGTACTACAAATTTTTAAGTCTATAATTTTATTTTATTTTTTTTGGGTTTTGAGGAGAAGAGAAAAAAAAGAGAAGGGTGTTTTTAATGTGGATGCGAAATCTTAGGTGCTCCTGGGAGCACGTAGAACTATGTGATTTTAAGTACAATTTCTTGCACATTTTTGTGACGTACTTTTGTCAAATGAGCGAAATGTAAAATGTGCAAAATATTGGTGCTCCCAGGAGCACTATGGAGACTTTGCGCAATGTGGATGATTCCATAGATTAACTTGTGAATTTAGCTTAATAGTTTTCTTAATTTCCTCAAATTTTTTTTCATTTTAAAAGCAAAATTAAGTAGTATTCCAATATGAAACTTGGGAGTTTTTCTTAGGTTGTTGTTTGGTGAGTAACTAATGGATGAAGGAGGAAAGTGTATGTTTTTTAGTGTGTGTTTTTAAGGCCGCAGGTGAATTGGTAGAAAGAAGAAAGAGAAGAAGAGTGAGTGGGTGGATGAATGGTTGATTTCTTGATTGTGACATTATGTAGCTTTGTTCTCTTTGTTCTTTCTCTATATTTTCCATGCCCACATAAATATTATTTTTGGGTTTTTCTTTTTTATTCTTATTTTTCCAATTTTGTCTCATTTAATTTTTACATTTTTCCCTCCATAATTTATGCAAAGTTTATTTGATTCTCTATCTAGCAATTTACATGCCTGATTTCTACTACTTGATTGTTATATTATTCCTCCTTAACTTATCATATGATCATATGATATCTAATCCACATCCATGATTTAAGAGTCCGTCATTGACTATGGAGTATTTAATAAGTATACGCCATTGACATTTATTATAGAGTAACAGAATGTCAAAACTACAAAGTGCTAAACTTATGATTGTGTTCTGATTCATGCATATGTATGCAAACATCCTTCTTGATGACAGCAATTTTTTTATTTATTTAGGTCATTTAATGGTCTTTCATGTTCTTATATTTTTGGAATGAGCTGTACAATGAAATATGTTTAATTGTTACTACATTCTTAAATAAGTCATGAGAGCTAATCAAAGAAAATTAATCTTATTTTTTTCATGTCTCGGAATCACTACGTAAATATTGTTCTTTTCACTGATTTTCACCTAAGTAAGTTCAGATCTGTTAAGTTTAGGGCCAATAAATTAAGTTCAGATGATTTCAGGAGATTCGAGATATATTAAAATGAATTCGAAGAGTTGAAATAATTAAACTAATCAACCACCTAATCTAGTATTAGGTGTCAGTTTATCAATCTTGTTACTCATAAATCATAATTATAAAAATGACAAATACACAATTCTTCCAAATTTTATGCATTGTCCTTGAAGGTTATCCTTGAAGGATTTATAACCCCATTACCACAAATTATCTTGTGGAAGTTGTAACGAAAATTGTATTAGTCATAAAAGTGGCAACCTACCTATTTTGAGCTACTTTGGTGAAATGTAAGCAAATTAAATGTTGCCACGTACTTAAAAACAGTCCTACTTGTTAAGAATTAGGAGTTGTTTATAACCTTTACGTTTATCATAATCGTTGACTTGTATTCTACGACAATTGGAAGTTCTTTTTCTTTTTCTTTTTTTGGCCTTTTTGTAAAAGGTGTAACCGAAAGTATGATTAATTAGTTTGACCCTTATTCTACGGGAGGAGAGTTTGATGGCACAAGTTAACTTATTATGGGTAGCACAATCATGAATAATTCACCACCAAATTAAGTCAGTCCACCTTAGCTTGTATTAATTCATCAACAATTAGTATTAATTATTAAATCTAGTAGATTGTTACACTTTAGCAACTCTATGTTAAATAATAATTAACCCACCTAATGAAAAACTATCTTTTTCAACTAATATTAGTTGTCTTAATCACTGTTTATAGTCTCTATCTCTTGATTGCGAAAGGTAATTATTAAAAGCCATCATATTTGATTTTTTTTTTTTATGCATAAAAAAACCGCAGCATTGTGAAAGAGATGTAGCATAATGTGGCAGCTAAGGGAGAAAGAAACAAGGAGAGAAATAATATCAGGCTAAAAAGTGGAGAATCATTTGTCTCATAATCAAAATATAGAGTGGGCCTAAAAAACAATTGCCATATTATCACTTTCTATAGTAGATCGTTTCATAATAATCCTAACTATGTGTTATCATAGTTTAGATTTCAGAAGGTCAAATGATCTATTAAGGCCTCTTTCTTTTGTAGTAGGAGAAACGGAACTGAACTGCGAGAAATTGAACAAAACTGAACTACGGGAAAGTTGAACATGAGAGAGTGTCTGAATTAAACTAAACTGAACTGAACTGCGGGGAAACTAAATTGAAAATAAGTCCAAAAGAACAGGGCTTAATTCTAATTTGCTTAATAGGGTGAGGGAAAACAAATTAAAAAAAACAAAAACAGCTAAACAAGTTATCGGTCACTTGAGATAATATAGAATCGGCGTAAAAGGATAGAGGGGGGGTTTGGGTTTGGGTCGGTATAAGAAGGTGAGCTGTAAACACTGGTATTTGTCTGGTGGTAGAAACGCTAGTAAGAGATTTGGATTGAAGGGAGGGGTGCGTAGCAGAAGAGAGAAGTAACGAGTTCTCCAATTCTATGCTGTAGAAGAGACTAACAAACAAAACTAAGGGGACCTTTTACCATTGGTTTCTCATTGTCATTCGTCAGGAAAAGAAAAGCAGGGGAATCTAAGCAGGTTGAGCTGCTCAATTTGCCAGCAGCAGTAAGAGAGAGAAATTTGTTTCAATTTTTTTGTTGAGTTGATAGGAATATGACTTACTCTTGTACTACTACCCCCATATCGACATATGACATTTCGTTATGGACCATCTTACTGTGTGACAAATATTCCCTATTTCCCTCTTTCTCCCTATCCTCATTATCATTATGTATTGCTCCGACTCTTCATTTCACCTTTAGTATTTGTATCGGATCATCGGCACTCGGACATGGGAGGGACACTTGGACATTTTTGTTTCGGGACAGAAAATTGAAAAGGTTTAAAAAATTGGCGAGTCGGACACTTGTACTGTTGTACATGTACCCTTGTTGGACATGAGTACTTGAGTATGAGCAACATAGCTTGTAAGTAGGAAATATGTTTTGGATAAAGCTTAGAGAATTCATTTTTTAATAAGTGGAATACTATACTTCAACTACACTAAACATCAAATGATTTTGTGAAGAATAAAGGGCGCATTGATACTTGATAGTAATATTCTTACTCACTCTTTCTTAATAAGGACAATACGTCTTTAAAACCTTGTAATAAGAAAATTGTTGTCTTTGCAAACTCTTGTTTTTCGTCAAACCATGTGTTGTTTAACTAACTTTCATCCGATGGCCTTTCTTTTCTCTTTGATAAGTTTCTAATTACATTTACATTGACAACAAGCATTTGTTTTCGTATAACTTTTTGCACGCTCAAATGATGGTGTGACATTATGAGCAACCTCATGTATGCATTATCCGTATACTTCATAACGTCTCAATGTATGCATTAACAATAATCTCATTAAAAATTTACATCTTTTGCTTAGTAATTCTTCTTATTAGTAATCATATTACTGCTAATTAGTAACCCACGTCGCACCATCAACTAATAGTGTGACGCGTCACATATAAGAATTCATATATGAACAAATAGTATTAGTTTCTTGTGCTTTGTGTTATTTGACACGCTCCCAAATTGTCCAGCAAAAGGAGAAAATATGAATTCAAAAGCTTAGCTAAAGATTAGAGAAGGTTAAGGTTAAGATAAAAATTGGTCCAGCTGACAGAAAAATAGCTTAAGGAGAGAAACAGCAGAGGCTAAAGAGAGAGTATCTATATCAGTGCTTTCTGAGAGTCTGAAACCCCAGAAAAGAGAATCTGCTTTTTGTGGGGGCCTTTTTGTCTTCCTTTCTGACCTCTTTTTTTTGTTGTGTTGTTAAATTGTTAATACCCTTTTTTCTCCAGCATCGTTTTCTTCTAGTTAAATTACATATTCTTTTTACCACCATTTCTGTTTTTTATGTTTTCAATTCCTTCTCAAAATTCTCCCTTTTCTCGGTAAGTTAAAAACTCTTTTTTATTACTTTGTTGCAATCAAAAGAATAGAAATTGTTCTCTTGTGTAACGACTAGAGATTCTTTGTTCAAACTTGTGTTCACCAGTTCCCCTCCCCAGGGTAAAAAATTCTTTGGAAGCAACATGAAATAACAAATGAATATGCCCAAAATCATATAAAATGAAACACGAGAAAGATACATGTGAATCTATGTACTCCTATTCTCCATTATAATGTTTACTACTTCTATAGTTCTTAAGAATAGTTATGCACTTATGCATGTTCCCTAGCCCTCCTTTTTGAGATAATAGTAAAATAGGAGTAATAATTTTATGCATTTGTGCTGTTGTGCATGTTCCCTACTACTCCAATACCTTTCACATGTTATCATCATGACCTTGAGTTTACGAGGTCAAGTCTGACTAATAGCACTTCGGAGATGGAATTCCCTATTATTCCCTTCCCCCTACGTACAGAGCTTTTGAGTTGTTAAATTTAACTAGTTAACATGCGAAAGATATTGGTATAATAGAGATTTTTCTCATTTTTTTGTTTCGAAAAGGGTTTATGAGTGTGACCGTTTGTTTCACGCTTTCACGTATCATTAGGTGACTATTACGTTATTGCAAATCATTAACAGTCTAAATAAAATCTTGGTTTAGCATAAGATATGAATTACCACTCTAATTATACAATAAGTGTTTTGCCCATTTGTTTTTGAAAATAAAAAAGTTCAAAATTGAACTTTGGAGGTTAAATGGCATCTTGGTGCCAAGCGTGTAAATAATATGAGCCGAGTTTGAGTTTGGGGTAGCTCGACTCAACTCGCTAGCTTTTTGAGTCAAGCTCACTTGAGTTGACTATTGACTGAGTTGGTCGGTCGACTCAACTCGCTAGCTTTTAGAGTCAACCTCACTTGAGTTAACTATTGGCCGAGTTGATCTCAAGTAGCTCATAAGTTGTCTTAGCTCATTAACTCCTATAGGGTAGACGATATGTTGGATTTAGGCACTTAACTTTTGATAGTAGTTGATAATTGTGTTTTTGAGTCGATTAGATTTAGGCATTAAGTTTTGATAGTAGTTGATAATTGTGTATTCGAGTTCTTGAGTCAAGTTTTGAATTCCTCAACTCTATTCGACAACATCATGAGTCGAGCTCTTGATTCGCACTCACTCTAGTTGAGTTTAAGGGAATTATAATGGAATCGATTTCGAGAAACTCCTGAACTGTTTTGTCTCATTTACCCCATACTTCTTGGTAGAGGTGATCATGGGCCGGGCCGGGCCCAAATCCGGGCCAAAAAAATGTGCCCAAAGCCCGGTATTTCGGGCCGGGCCGAGCGGGCTTTTGCGGGCCAAAACGGCCCGGCCCAAATTTTAGACTAAAAAGTGTTTTTTGGCTTGTCCGAAGCCCGCTCAAAAAAAATTTTTTTTTGACCGGGCCTAAAAAACTGCCCAAACTCGCCCAAAAACCGGGCCGGGCTGGAGTTGATCAGCTCTACTTCTTGGTGCATTTATATTGAAATGATGGCGGTACATCTGGGTAAATTTAAGCAATGATGTCATGAAAATTCTACCTTGATCATAATTAAATATGACACATGGAAATCCCTCAAAAAAAAACGACACATGGAAATCCAAAGATCCGGAATGACTTTAAGGTTCTGTTTTTTTAGACTTATTTTCAGTTCATTTCAGTTCAGTTACTCTCTGTATTTCAGTTCCTCTCAGTTCAGTTCAGTTACTCTCTGCATTTCAGTTTCTCATAGTTCAGTTTATCTCAATCCAAAAGAACGGGGCCTAAGTTACAAAAGGTGAACTCATAATCATTTTAAACCATTAGTGCGCATGGTCACATCTATTTATGACCATTATATGAAATGTCCATGATATCATGTGAATCCACTTGATTGTTCAATGGGCTGTCGGGAAAGATAACTGCTAATTGGGCCAGCCGAGTGTTTATACTTTCATCTTAATTTTCCGACCACAGAGATCCCATTCCACTATGGCCCAAAAGTATATGGCTGAGAGTGAGACCATCTGTTAGAAATATTCTTAAGACGATCGGAAGAAGCCAATATTTAGGATGGCTGTCTTGTTTTATTAACCAAGAGTCCAAAATTTAGTAAAGATCAAACCTAAATTTGATATTTGGTCACCAATTCGATCAACGACTTTGTTATGCGTCACAAAATCAGTCTTGGATGCTGAACAAATTTCTGAGTTTGTGGTTTCCTACCCTCAAGAATATTACAATCTACTCTTTGTGCCCCAAATAAGTCGCAAAATTTGTTTATCTTGGTAAATTAATCTTATGTGTGCTTTTCCGGTACTACAGAAAAAATACAATTATCATGTGAAATCTTATTAACTTTGTTTCAATGTTTATTTCACAATCTTAGGTGTTTCTATTTTTCTAGCATACTTCATATTCAGTAATGCATAAAATTGATAATCAAAACTATGTCTTGATTGTGCAAAACCAGATGTTGCAACTAATTTGGACAGTGAAAGTAGTACATGAAAGTATTGACTACTTCCGAAACATAGTTCACAACCATTTTCCAAAAAAAACTCGCTTGTTTTTGGTTTAGGTAAGTTGAATATATATTGGACGAAAGTAAATTTTGGAAATCCAATCATACATTTAGAGGTAAGTACGTTAAAAATATAAACATGCTCCAACACGTGACATACATACGAATAGACTAGTTGGGTAATGTAAGGTGAAATGAAATGACACTGATGAAGATCAAAACTTATATTGAACAAATAAACCATAAATTAAACTAATGGAATACAACATAATAAACAATAATGTACATGACTACATTCTTTCAAAAAAAAAAAAACGTACATAACTACATCACATCAATCGAAAGCCAAGGAACATACAATTGAAAAACATACGTCCTACAACAACCTAACAAACGAAGAAGAATCCCATATACGTTAAATCCATGCTAAGTAAGCCCAAAAGACTTGTACCATAAAAGCAACAACCAAATTATACAATCAAGAAGATGATCCATATACGATGACTAATGTGATGCATCAGGATCAGCATCAGCAGCAGCAGCAGCAGCAGCATGCGGACCATATTCAGCAGCCCTTAATGTAGTGAGGGTCTCAATGAGATGGTGGTTTGCCTTGTCAAAATTAACAAATCCCATGAACCAGAACTCATGTTTGTCCACTGTTGTAATGTGAATGTATCTTTCGGTCGAATTCGCTCCCATTGTCACTGGGTCTATCATGCTTATTTGTGCCATTGGTATCATAACCTAACACACCAAATTGCACATTCAATCAGTACATTAACTTAGTATGAATACATATTAACTATTTTTTTTAGACGCAACATTTGATTATTTTAATACACTCACCAAAAAGTCAAAAGTTGCAACTAAAAAAAAGAAAGAAAGTATATGATAACGATAGTAAGCACTTTTTTTTATTGGTTCATAAGATGTATAAGTTGGATTTAATCTCAAGTTATAGGTATTATCTTGAAAAGAAACTCTATGAGCTAAACTAGGCTATGAAGCACGGAAACAGCTGGGACGGTTGGACCTTATGATTATCTGTTCCAAAACCCCAGTGTTTTCGTGCTACATAGAAGTAGGTCACGTATTTGATACCTTGTAGTAGCTCCAAGCCTCTTGGCCAGAAGGAGCAATGAAGGAAAGTGGGCGGTCACTGCAGAAGGCTACTCTGGCATTAGACAGGTACATGGTTCCTGCAACAGGTCCTGTTTGGGTGGAGAGGTAACAAGCAAAGGTCTTTTTGAGCTTCTCATCAGGCGGAGTTTGGAAGATCTGCTTGAAAAGTGGCTCGAATCCACCCTCAGTGAGCGCCTTTGCTGTTAGGTTGATCTTTCCCCAAGCTGCGCCTGACACTGATGGCCCTGTTTTCACTGCAATCAAGTTTCATACAACTCTTTAATCTAAGCTCCTTTTAATCCAGGAAAATGCTAGAAACATAAGAACTAAAAGTGGCAGTATTAAACATTGAAGAAACATTACGATCAAGGGTGATTTTGTAATGAATTCCACAATATTTACGCTATTTCAGAAAATGTATTTAATGTTTATACCAAAGCACTTTTAGAGCTGCATATAGCTAGAAATGGTAAATTAGGTGAGATTCATAGTCAGGATTTCATGTATACAAATTGACTCCTTGTGACATTAAGGTTCGTTTATAATTGGGAGGACAATTCTTGACATAACCCAACTCGTTTGTGTGACCAATTGATTAAACATAACGCATCACACATATATATTTAAACCAAACAAATCAGTCACGACAACCTCAAATCAAGTCGAACAACAGGTGGCAGCGTGACATAAATATTTTAGGACAAGGGAAAAAGACTTACAGTTATGCCATATGTTACGTGCAATAGTCTCGGCCTTCTGGCTCCAAGAGTTAAAAGCATGAATCACAGGCTCAAGAGGATTATTGCTAGGTGCTTTATCAATAGGAGAGTAGACCAAGTAAGGCTGATCATGGAAATATTGTCTTTGTTGGTCATCCGCCCTCCATAACGCCGCCTGTTGGTTGTCCGGATGGGCCGTCGGATTCGAAGGCGGTCCCATTACGTGAGTCCCCCACTTCTTGGTCTCTTCATGATCCTTCACTGTTGTCTCTGGTTGTGGTGGTGTTTGTGGTTGTAATGGTACATGTGATTGCTCTTCTAGGGGTGTTCCCGTCATTGATGCTAGTTTGTTAATCAATTAGATACAAAGTAAACAGTTTTATGTAATATAGATGAGTAAGGAGTTATGGTTTTATTGATTGATGAGAAAGTTTGGTATAGGATGATTTTTATTTATACAAATTGTATAACCTATGGTGCTAAGAAAGCTAATTCAACATGAGTTCTTCCGAAATATAGATGTCACATTAGCTCCCACGCGGTGTTAATTTCTTTATTGTTAAGCAAATTCGCATTTTTAGAGCTGATTCCCATCCGTTTCTTGTAGAGCCCCCTGATCTAATCATCTTTTGGGTCAACCATTACTAGTTTGTCTTTATATCAATACTAGATTTGAAGCCCGTGTATTGCATGTGTTATTGTTTATTTTATTTTTTTTGCAAATTTTTATTAACATTCTTGATTTTTAGTTTCTGTGAAATGAGATTTTCAACATCATTGTATCTATAGACTATATACTTCCTCCATTTTTTTTAATTGTAACAATTACCACTTTAGGTAGTTTCAGCTATTGGAACCATTCCACTTTTGGTAAAAGAAAAAACAACCATAGTTGACAACATCGCCTTTACTTTATGTTAATAAAACCATAATTAATTACTCAAATTGCCTCATAAAGTTGCGTTTACTTTATTAAGGATTTACCTATCCCCTACTCTAAATAACCCCTCTATGCTAAACTACCCATTTTCTTTTATTTTCTTAAAAACCATGCCCTATATATTGATTCTAACATCTTTTGTAATTTAAAGCTCGTTCGGCATCACTGTGGTTTTCAAGTTTTTGGTTTTTTGTATTTAAAAGTCATATGATACATGTCCGATAATGGATCAAAAATTAGTCAAACTTATTAAAAACATGATGATTTTGAAAACTGACAACTCAAAAGTGAAAACCACTTTTTCTGGTTTCCTTTTTTTTTTGTTTTCAGAAATCTGAAAACTAAAAACAAAAAGATAACGTACGGGCCCTTAGATAATGGATTTTTGAGGTTGTTATTGGCCAATTATTAATATTGCATAACTATTATTAACTCATAAGTAACTTATAAGTTCTTGATCTATAATTATATATGAAAAGAAAAATGAATTGGAAGGTGAAGTATTGAAAAACATATGAATAAATGATCATGAATACTTATTTGAGTCATCAGTAATAGTTAAAATTTTCCAAATGTATAGAAGTATATTTATTCTTTTTAATATTCCACTTATTTTCTAATAATTGTTTCACTTTTACGCTATCTACATACTTCAAATTGATCTTAATTTATAATAATATATACGGAGTAAGAAGAAATGTACTCCCTCCGTTTCTTTTTGTTCATCTTGTTTAGAATCTTGACACTATTCACAATTGGAGAAAATCTTCTAAATTATTTTCAACATATGATAAAAAATTATAGTCATGTGGGGTCTTATTTGATTCGTCTCAACGAGTACTTTTATACTAATACACAATGAAATATATTTAAAGTCAAAGACGTGTATTGACAAATGTAAATATTAAAATAGGAAGAACAAAAAGAAATAGAGAGAGTAATTAGGTAAAATGTTAGCGAATTTGTGCCATTCATAAATATAAAAACAATTCTAATGAAGTATTTTTTTTGCTAGTCAATATGTAAAAATTCAAGGTCCGTTCAACATTACTGTAAGTTTTTAGTTTATTTGTTTTATAAATATGAAAGTCATATAATATAAGGTGTATAATAATCTTGAAATCAGTCATACTTATACCAGATATGTCTATGTTGAAAACTGACAACTAAAAACTGGGGTGCAATCATACCAACACTAATACATCGGATCCCATCAGGCAACTAAAAATTCGAAATTCTTTTTCCAATTTTTATACTTTTGTTTTTGGTTTTAAAAAAATAAAAACTGATAACTGAAAACAAAAAACGATAACGAACGAGCCTTAGGCTATGTTCAGTTCACCTTATTTTTGCTTATTTCAGATCAGATCAGATCAGATCAGAAAAAAATAAGTTCGATCGATCGATCGGATAAGTTCGGATCGATCGGATCGATCGATAAGTTCGGATCGAGATCGGATCGAGATAAGTTCAAATTATGCTTATATTTAAAAACTTATTATTATTACTATTATTATTATCATCATGATTATTAGTATTACTAATGCTATTATTGTTATTGTAATTATTATTATTATTATTATTATTATTATTATTATTATTGTTATTATTACTACTTTATACAATTACTATTACTATTAATATTAATATTAATATTTATTAGTACTTTTATTCAAAAAGATTATTATTGTCGTTGTTGTACTTATTAATTATTAATATTGGTACTTATTATTAATGTCGTTTCTATTATTATAAATGTCATTGATATCACTATTTGAAGCTATTTGTGTTCAAGAAGAAGAATGTTCTTTTGGCATTTGTAAGTGTTCTTTTTTATATTTATTCTACTTAATAATTTTCATATGTGATGTTCTTTTTTATGTTGTACATGTAACGAACATGACAATAGTATATGATGTTTATTTTTTAAAACAATTTTGGTAGAATAATATAAATTATATATTACTAGTTTATATAAAACATGAATAGCATGGGATAACCTAATGGTGTTGTCATCACGTTCAAAATTTTCCCTACAAAGGATTTCAACTTATCTTTAAAAATAAAGTTTATATAGAACAAGAAAACGATATAAGAAGAATATTTAACCATTTTTTTCAAGATCATATGATTATATATATTTATAGGTTTATTTATAATAAAAAAGAACAATTTATTGATATAGCAAAGAACATGTTGTTAGTTAAATCCAAACATGTCATCAATATAAAAATAACATCTATCTTTTATTTTTTAAAACGTGTTCTTTAAATGGATCTTGTATGCTCTTGCAGTATATGTTCTTTTTTTAATATCATTATATGTTCTTTTCATTACGACCTAAATTCTTATTATTAACGGACCTTGAACATGAGTGTTCTTTTATTTTTAATTTTTTTGGGCCCCTTTCGGAAATCCCGTGGTAAGATGAATTTTCTCCGGGGTTCTCACAAGGTCACTCACCTAAAGCACCCAACAAGCCCCAACCCCCTCCCCCCACCCACAACAATATTGAAATATATGATTCCACCAAGATTTGAACCTTGGCCTCCCATGTAGGGAGGTAAGCTCATACCATCAACCCAAGAGTCCTTAGTCTTTTATTTTTAATTGTATGTTCATATACTAATGTGCTCTTTTTCCAAAAAAAAAAAAAAAATTAATTATGCTATAATAATAATAATAATAATAATAATAATAATAATAATAAGTATTATGATTATTATTATTATTATGTTATCTATATTATTATTATTATTGTTATTATTGTTATTATTGTTATAATATTATTTATATTATTATTATTATAAAATTATTATTATTATTATTATTTTATTATTATTATTATTATTATTATTATTATTGAAAGTCGTACATAGTAATAAAATAATAGTAATAGTAATACTAGTAATGAATTACAAAGTAATAATAATATTAGTAATAATATGTTTCTTAAAAGATCAGATCAGAAAAAATAAATTCAGATCAGATCAGGAAAAATAAATTCAGATCAGATCAGATCAGAAAAAATAAGTTCATATCAGATCAAATCAGATAAGTTCAGATCAGAAAATTTCAGGTAAAATAAACATAGCCTTAGTAACCAAAGTTTAACAAATCCAAAAAAACAGACGAGATTTACTATTTAAACACGAGTGGAGTCCGCATAGATGAAGCGGCGAATGTAGAAATGGGACTTTCCAGAAACGCATAGCTGGCCACTTTTGATCTTTGGCTTTGTATAGAAGATTTGAGATACCGACAGTTGATTGTAACGTCAGATATGTTGAATCCGCGTGAGCTACAGATGTTTCTAGACATCCATATTCTCTCCATCAGATATATATGGACCTTGTTTAAGTATAAGCTACTAAATACTCTCTGCTTATAAGGCCCATAAATGTGTCATCTAACCAAGTCCATCACCAAAGAATTCATCATTAACTATAGGCCCAACCACCCACACCATATGATCATATGAGTCATGAACTCATGATATAAGGTTTAACCCATGATAGAAGATCATTTAAGCCATCAACAAACATTTTTTTGTATGGTTGATAGAGATCAGCCCACTTGTTTGGGGTATTTTTCGTGGCTTTAATTACTCTTAATATTGGGCTGATGTTTTATTAAACATAATAGAAATTGAGGTTGGTTTAATTGTCGAGCTTTTTTCATCTTTTCTAGCAAAGTCTAGAGTTCAATTCCTACCTGTTGGGCCCATAATTTTCACTATTGGCGGCAAGCTGATTGTTTTCGAAATAAGGAAATATGAGTTGGCAGTTATCATTTGATAAGGGTGAAGTTTGTTTCAAGGGATGGGCCCACAAGCAGGTAAATAAGGGAGTAGTTGTTAATATCAAACATAGAACCTATTTTGGTGGGGAGGAGGCAACGAATCCAAAGGGGATTATTTTAGGGTTAAATATCTATATAAGCAATTGATGTATTTTTTATTAAGGACTCTCTCTCAGCTATCCCTCTACTCTACACACTGTAACTCACATCACAACACTTTCTCTCTCCATCTTTAATCTCCATTAATACTCTCATAGGCGTTCATATCACTCTTATATTGTGGAACAAATATTGACGTTGTCAACATCATAGTGGATTGGTGATCAAGAGAATCACCCGCGGTTTTTCCCGTTCTTGGGGTTTTCCGCTTCAACAATCGTTTGTGTCCTTATTCTCCTGTTTTATTTATGTTATTTATTGTTTATTTCGTATTTGAATTAGTATACTGTTCTTGTTGTTGGCTCCCCAATACCTTTTGCGTACTTGGTACAAAATCGGCATAAACAATTTGGCGCCCACCGTGGGACCTTCAGCAAGATCTCTATACATCGTTCATCACTTTCTTTTTGTCTACTATTTCGTTTGTGCCTTCTCTTTTTTCTGTGTTTGCAATGGCAGGAGATTGGGTAACCACTCAAGAAGTCATAGACGAACTCAACCGCGTCAAGGCTGCTATGGCGGAATTGCAGAATAGCTATGTCGCATCATGCATGGAGAATCAAAGCCTGAAGTACGCTCAAAAGTCCAAAGGCTCTAAGCACCGCGACATAAGCGATGTCTCCAAAATGCCTGGCCTGGACGGAGGCCTATTTGAAACTCATGTAGGCCACAACATTCCTGCCCAAGGCATTGATTCAGATGGAGATGCTGACGCCGACGTCGAGCCTGACGCCGACGTCATTGGAGACCAGGCCAAGGGGCAACCGCGTTCCGTCGCCGACAATCCCATCCAGCAGCGTCTTCAGCGGCTCGAAGACATGATCGCCAGGATCCCCGGCGTCCCACTCCCTATAGAGAAAGCGACGCCGAATAGTTATGCGGACTCACCTTTTGTTGATTTCATTGCCATGGTCGAGATTCCAAAGCGTTTCTCCATCCCGACCACGAAGATGTACGACGGCACTACAGATCCAAATGACTACGTCGCTCAATACAAACAACGGATGATCACCACCTCAATTCCTCGTAGCATGCGCGAGGCATGCATGTGCAAAGGATTCGGATCGACGTTGACTGGACCAGCCCTGCAGTGGTTCATCCACCTTGGCAACGACACTATCTCTTCCTTTGCTCAATTGATTAATATTTTTAATTTACAGTTTGCTAGCAGTCGTAAGATGGAACAACAGGCTAGTGACTTACATAGAATCATGCAGAAATCTGATGAATCCTTGAAAGAATTTGTTCACAGGTTTAATAGGGAAAAGGTGTCTATTCCAAATTGCGACGTTAAGACGACGATTGAAGCTTTCCGACGGGGACTGGATGAAGACTCAGATTTGTACAAAGAACTTACCAAGTATCCCTGTCCAACGTTCGAGGATGCTCAAGCTAAAGCCTTGGCCCAGATCCGGTTGGAGGAAGACATGCAGTCAAGAAAGGAATTCTCTGACGTCGACAGCAGGAAATCGACGCCAAACAAAGAAAGTTCGTGGCGTCCAAAGCCTTATGATCGTCCACAACAAGTTCATAGCGTCCGTCAGACTCATCAAGCCAACGACTGGAAAAACGATCCTAGTTGGACGTCGTCCAAAAAGTGATGCCGATGTCAACAAAATCTCTGCGACGGCGACGATCAGTCGGACGTCGTCAATTATTTCATATCTCAAGGAGGGTAAGCACGTTCCCTGAAGTTGGAACGTCGTCCATCTAAAACTCTTATCACTTTTAATCGCATTATGTTGACAACAAAAGGGACGCCACTACAGGTAAGTAACCAACAAGTTAAATTGAGTTATTCCATTTCATTTTGTTCTCAACATATTCGATTTCCTTTGTATTTTAAGCAATTTTTCTTTTTATATTATACGGACTTGAGCGTCGGAGGACCGTTGGCCTCGCCAACGACCATCTCACCTTTGTTATATGAAGACAGGCATAGGGGACGAGGATTCGTCGACAGCCAACACTGAGACAACCGAACACCACAATGTTCACATTCATCTGATGCCAACATCAGCGTCGACGACGACATCGTAGTTGACGTCGACCTTTATTATGACGGCGACAGTTTTAAGCTGGGGCATCAAGGTTTGACGGCGTTCTGGTGAACGCAAAATGACTTATATACACAAAGGGACACACACCTTAAGAAGTCATCACAACAACATACAAAACACCACGCGCAATTAATTAGAAGAGGCAATTTAGCCCTTCGTAGCAATTAATACTGCAAGTGGTTTCAAACATCAAAGGTACCTACACACATACGTACACACATTCATACAAACATAAGGGCCCTACACTTGACGACATATCCTGGATGACAACGTTTAGTTTCAAAACTAAACCTTTAGTCACGATGGAAAAGTTATATACATATGTACATACATACTTACAAACATACATTATTTGCATAACACACAGCAAAGATATACAACGACTTTTATACACAAAAACTAACACCGAAAACTAGTTTGTCTCAGTGGCATCTTTGTCACTACAACAGGGGCAAATTCAGCAGTTGTCGCCGTCTCAGCAGCGGCAACGACGTCGTCAGGAAGCAGGTCGTCGAGAGTTCCAAGAGCAGCAAGGAACTTATGGACGCCGTCTTTCGGAGTCCATGACGCCGTATGACCTTCCATGTATTGCTTCATTAGCCTCGCCTTGGTTTTCCAAGTGTAGAGGCGGGCGGTGTCGGTGACTTCTTCTTGTAACGCCGTCAGCTTGGTTTCCATCTCAGCAGTTCGCGCGTCCATTGCTTCCTTCAACGACATCATCTCAGCATGGTTGACATTCAATTTCTCCTTCAGCGACGTTACTACAGCAGAGTGACGGCGTTGGAATTGAACAAACAACGTACTTGAAGCCATTTGAAGGACAAGATTTATGGAAGAGTGTAATTGATGCCACTTCCCAAGACGGTTGTGCAGCGGAACATCAATTAGGAGCAATTGTTGGGCCCATAATTTTCACTATTGGCGGCAAGCTGATTGTTTTCGATATAAGGAAATATGGGTTGGCAGTTATCATTAGATAAGGGTGAAGTTTGTTTCAAGGGATGGGCCCACAAGCAGGTAGTTACGAAAAATAAGGGAGCAGTTGTTAATATCAAACGTAGAACCTATTTTGGTGGGGAGGAGGCAACGGATTCAAAGGGGATTATTTTAGGGTTAAATATCTATATAAGCAATTGATGTATTTTTTATTAAGGACTCTCTCTCAGCTATCCCTCTACTCTACACACTGTAACTCACATCACAA
Organism: Beta lomatogona; assembly: GCA_947646795.1. Taxonomy (NCBI): domain Eukaryota; kingdom Viridiplantae; phylum Streptophyta; class Magnoliopsida; order Caryophyllales; family Amaranthaceae; genus Beta; species Beta lomatogona. The sequence goes on along the minus strand of CANSNZ010000186.1, from coordinate 180,554 downwards.
CACTTTCTCCATCTTTAATCTCCATTAATACTCTCATAAGCATTCATATCACTCTTATATTGTGGAACAAATATTGACGTTGTCAACATCATAGTGGATTGGTGATCAAGAGAATCACCCGCGGTTTTTCCCGTTCTTTGGGTTTTCCGCGTCAACAATTGTTTGTGTCCTTATTCTCCTGTTTTATTTACGTTATTTATTGTTTATTTCGTATTTGGATTAGTATATTGTTCTTGTTGTTGGCTCCCCAATACCTTTTGCGTACTTGATACAAAATCGGCATAAACACTACCCTCAAGCATTTGTTTCGAATTTAAGGGGGTGTATAGTTGTAATGGGTCTCTGGGTTGGGGCCCCGTATGAGGACAACCTAGAGGATTTGTTCTTTAAAGAAAAATTAGATGACAAATCGGAATTTCAATTTGAAATACCACTGTTTAGAAAATTATAAGTTGAAGTAACACAATAAAGATCATTCTTTTATGATGTTGGAGGCGGTCCGACGCAGGGACTAAGGAGTATTGCCTCTGCATCAAATGCGTGGACGGATGCGTATTGCGTGACATGCTTGTACCACCTGCCACGGTGCCACCACACATATGAGACGTAGTAGTTAGTGGTGTGATGCATATGTTTAACTATTATGTGGGTTACTTCAAATTTGTCAATAAATGTGTAGGCCAACACAATAAAACTAGTAGAGGTACCGTTTAGGCTTTTACTTTGGCCAGGATAATGAAAATGCTAGCTTGTTTAGAATCTTGTAGAGCAGGCACCAAATATAAGGAAAAATCTTATCTAAAAGTACTGTTTTTGGCCATTAGATATTTTTTAATGGTAAGGACCAAGACCTTGTCTAGACCTTAATCCATAGTCCCCATAAGATGTTTTTGGCCTAGCATTTACAAGTAAGACACTTAAGAACTAAGGGAAAATATAAGGGGAATCTCTACCCTGAAGTGGTTGGGAGGATTCGACCTTCTAAAGGTAAGGTTACTGTAGGTAGGGCCGGCTATTAGGCTGTGCAAACAGCCCAATAGCACAGGGCCCCGAATTTCCTGGGGCCCCAAAACCTGAAAACAAACATATAGGAGATTGAGGCGCTGAAATATTCAACTATATATCTTAGCTGAGTTGGTCTTTGAGTTTAGTGTTCCATCAAGAACACGCGAGTTCGAATCATCTTCCCAGCATGTCTTTTATATTTTTTGCAAGTCTTTATCTTGGAGTTTGAACATTTGACTCATCTCCCCACCTCCTACTTACTTTTCCACTATTTCTCTTACTCTTTTTTTCAATTCTTTAGAGTATTTTTTTTTTGGAAAGTGTATATTTGCCTAATAAGAATTGAATAATTTTCGGCCACAAGTTTACTAGTTTATAGGTTCAGCTACCTCATCACATAAATCTTCTTTTCTCTTGTACCTTTTTAGAGTGAGATAGAAAAATTATTATTGTTATCTTTGTAAATAGAACATTAGTAATAATTTGGTTTTGTATTGAGTTGTGACATACAATTTCAAATGAGTTTGAGGTTTTAGTTTTTCAATTTGCAAGATAAATATGTATAATCTATACTAATATATTAAAAGGCGTGCGGAAACAAGGAACGGTGCCACGTGGCACTCTCCCTAAGGGCGTTTTACTCCACGTAATTCACAACAATAAAAAAAATAGAAATTGCATAGTATAGGGTTTGATCCCAGAACCTCAAGAACATATACTAAAGTCTTAACCACTAGACCAAACAACATTTAGTGTTATCATCTTAAAGTATAATATTAATAAATGAAAATTTTCCTTACCCAGGGCGTAGCCCGGGCCTAATAACTAGTTGTAATATTATAAAAGATATTTTTTATCATTTAAGTTGAAAAAAAAATAACACTAGGGGCCCAATCCTAAAATTAGAACAGGGCCTCCAAAATGTTTAAGACGGCCTTGAAGTCTGTAGGGCCTACGAGTCCACCTACAACTCCACAATTAGTACAAGTCCACCATTAGTATGATATTATTAGCGTTGGACCTAGCCCGCATGAATTTGTTTTTAGGATTCTTCTCAAAAGGCCTCAGACGAATATAGTTAATGAACTCTTATAAATTAGGTAACTCCTTCTTATCTCTCATCTCTCTGTTGTGGAACTTGAGATGTATACTCAACAGTTACAAAATTGGCCATTAAACATGGGACTAAAAAAATATGGAACCTAGAAACTTCGTCAAATACGTCTAAACTCTACCTACAATTTACAAAGCTAAGGAAGTGTAAAGTGTTATCCCAAAATAACGTGTTCACTCCCAAAACTCTTCGTGTGTCCTTATCTTCCCATTAGTACCTAAGAAACTTCTCCTGTCTAGTCTCTATCTTAACCATTAAGTTTCCCTCTTGTCACAAGTTTGCCAAGTTTATTGTAGCACTATCCCACAAGAAACAGGCCACACCACAGCCTAGAGTTATCGCAATTAATAATTATGAGCTACTCTACCATTTCTCATGTTGGCCATGATTCGTACCCTCAACAAGGCAAAACCTTCTTTCTTTAAACTTTATTAGATTTCCTCAAGCATATATATATCTATTATATTAATCTCCTGATTTCATGTTTGTAATTGAGTTTCAATTTTTAGTATACGTTACATGAGCTTGATTATATTTTGGTGCTAATATATATAACTAATTGGGCGCGCAGGTGGGTATCCTGGACCCGGGTTCGAACAGGGGTATGGGCCTCCGCATCCGCCGCCTCGACCGGGGTTTGAACAAGGGTATGGGCCTGGGCCTGGGTATCAAGGCTACTTAAGTGACAACTACCCACCACAACCACAAGTAGCCCATGTCCAACACAGTGGCCCAACTCATCCCTATCATCAACAGCCCTATAGTTATGAGAATGATTACCCCTATGATTCTGGCTGTTCTTCCCTCCTTAGAGCTTGGTATGCCTTTTCTCTTGCTTGCTTAGTTGCTTAGCTATAATCTCTCTCTTTTTTTTTTTTTTTTTTAGTTGGCCTTATTCCGTTATTCGTGTCATACATGCACATTGACAAATATGACAATGCACATAGTCACTGAGTCTCAGACAATCTTTAACAAATAAAATAATCTAAGGGTAGGGGTGCTAATTGAGCTGAGCAACTCGCGAGCAACTCGAACTCAACTCGATCAAAATTCAGTCAAGCTTGACTCGAGTTAACTCAAGTTCGCTCGACTGAGTTCGAAACTCGATAATAAGTTAGTACGCAACTCAATTATTTTCATTTAATATATCTTTAAAATAGAGATACATTGACACTAAATATAAATAAAGATCTAGCATAGACGAATAAGCTTTGTAAAGAAAAGAAAATATATATAATAATTATATGCCTAGAAGTCAAGATGAATCGGAACTTTAAATGAACCACTCGTGAGCAACTTGACTCGACTCGAAACTTAGCGAGCACGAGTTGAGCAACTCTTATTTGATGTTCGACTTGCTCGATTAGCATCCCTATCTAAGCATAGTAGTAGACTAGTAGATTTTTAATCTAACATGCTTATTTTCCTTTTATACGGTACTAGTATTAAGGTGGTTATATATACGAGATGTGTCAGTTCAGTAGGGTCATTCATCTTACTTTTGAAAAAAACTACTACTCCCTCCGTCCCATAATATAGTGCTTGTTTCTTTTTTACACGGTCTTCAAGACGTAACTTTGACCTTTAATATCTTCAATTCCGTATTAACAAAAAATATAAAAAGCTGATATTATGAAACTACACATTGAGACGAATCTAACAAGATCTCACATGATTATGTTTTTTTTATATATACAAATGAGAATATTCGGTCAAAGATTTTAAAGTTTGATCCACCAAAAATGAAGTAGGCACTATATTATAGGACGGAGGGAGTACTATTATTCTCGTAAATACATATAAAAGAAATACTTGTCCTTTGAAAGAAAAAGGTCACACTCGATAAGTTCGATGGCGATTATCGATAGATCGAGACAAAGACGGTCCATGTGGAGCTTAGTGTGCACAAACTAAAAGACATTTTTTTTTTCTATATCCATGAAATTTTTGCAAAATAAATAGCTTTTATCCTTAATTCCTTATCAAAGGCATGCTTTATTTGCTCAAAAACCAAACAGTGAGTGGAGGTAATAGTAGCTAGCGCAAATTATTGTATTAGAAGTATTGGTAATAACTCTTTTATAGGATTTATATAATTATGCTCCATCGTTCACCCAAAAAAAAAAAAAAAGTATTGGTAATGATTGTAGACAGTATTTAATATTAGGGATATATTTTGTATAGTGGAAAAATCCTAGCTAGTTGCTTTGCTTTAGAGTTCTTAGGTTAGGCAAATTTTCTTATTAGCATGGGATGAGCTGTAGGATATCCGAAGCCTTAGGGGCAATTTGGTATCGTCACCATAAATGGAATGGAAAGGATTTGGATAAGGAGGGGAAATGGTAATAATAAGTGTTACCTTTTAAGGGGGTGTTTGGTATCCTAGTGTTGAGAAATTTATGGTTGAGAAAGGAAACGTAATACATTTCCACTAATTTGACAAGGGTAACAAATGGGGGGAGTGTGTTACCTTTCGGAAACGGTATTTGTTACTTATAACTCATATCAAATAATTAGAAATGGAAACACTTATTTGAATCCCTTTCCTACATCAAATTTTTCTATACCAAACACCCCCTTAGTCTGCAAGGTATTTGATTCCTATATTGTGTATATGTATGAGTTATGAGATTAATAGGAATATTGATATTTTGAGGTTTAAGAGTGCTCTATGGCTAGTATCATTGTAAAAAGTTACTTCTAGGTAGGTAGTGGGTAGTGGGTAGTGGGTAGTGGGTAGTGGGTAGTTGGGTAAGGAATCTTCGATCTTTGTTTGAACGGTTTTTTCACCATATACCTCTGACTAATTTTTTTTTTTGCACCGTATATTCTCGCAACTTTCCAAATTCACCATATACCCCCCACGTTTCAAAAAATACATCAACATGCCCTTATAACTAACGAAAGTCTAACACCGTTAGTCATTATGCCCTAATCCCCTCTAACCCTAATTTACTAACCTAATCTAAACTAAACCTAACTCTAACACTAACACTAACACTAACTCTAATCTAATACCCTAACCCTAGCCACCCACCCACCACTCCCCCACCCCACCCCACCCCACCCCACCTAATTCCCCATCACCCTCCCCCACCCCACCTCTTTCCCCCACCACCCACCCACCATCCCTCCCCCCTCCCCTCCCCCCCCCCCCGAGCCCCTCCCCTGCTTAGCCGCCGGCAACCCCTCCCCTCCCCTTCCCCGCAACCGCCGGCAACCCCCTCCTCTCCCCTTCCCCGCAACCCTCACCTCCCTTTCCCCCGCAACCGCCGAACCCCTCCCCGAAATGAAAAAAAAATCGAAAACGCCAAATACGAAACGTCCGTAAAACCAAGCGACGACGGGGGAATGGGAGGGGGTCGCGCGACGACGGGGAATGGGAGGGGCGTGCGACGACGGGGAAGGGGATGGGGCCGCGCGACGACGGGGAAGGGGAGGGGCCGGGGGAAGGAAGGGGGATGCGGGGAGGCTGCGGTGGTTGTGGGGCCGGTGGGGCTGCGGTGGTTGTTTTGGGGGGGGGTGGTAGGTCGGGGTTGGGTTGGGTGGTGGGATGGGTTAAAGAGAGAGTTAGGGTTTAATTAGGGTTATGGTGGGGGAGGGTGTTTAGGGTTAGGATTAGGATTAGGGTATTTGATTAGGGTTAGATTTAGGTTAGTTAATTAGGGTTAGAGGGGGGTTTAGGGCTTAATGACTGACGGAGTTTAACGCCGTTAGTCATTAAGGGTAGGTCAGTGTATTTTTTGAAACGTGGAGGGTATATGGTGCATTTGGAAAGTTGCAAGGGTATACGGTGCAAAAAAAAATTAGTCAGGGGTATATGGTGAAAAAAACCGTTGTTTAAATTTAATGATACAGATGAATAATATTGAGTCGCACATATAATGGTTATGGTAAAAGAAAATGGAACAAAAGATTTGGGCTCGTGTAATACGTACTCGTAGTAAATAGTAATGAGTTTACAGTCAATAGTATTGGACTTCTTGAGCTAGCTAGTATTGGTCCAGACCCAGTAGTGGTCCTCATCTCCCTAAAGTGGTAACCTGTGGCATCAAATTCTCGTCAAGGGGAGCAACTGGGCTTTGGCCTGTGTTTTTAGTGTAACAAAAAAAATATCTTGTGGAAAGGCTAAAAGTGTAATGAGTAGAACGGACCTTGGCTATATAGCTAGACTGAATCGACATGTGCTGGGTTTTGATTTGGTAGATCATTCTCTTTACCATCTTTAAAAAGAAAAAAAATAAGTTTTGGATACTCCTAAGTCCTGATATTAATAGTTGGATTAGTTCATAAAAATGAATTACATTTTGCCTTGGGAAATTACTTAAAAGGGTGTTGTTTTAACCTGGCCTAATTCGTTGGGCCATGTTAAACCATAGAAAAACTCATACCATAACTGCATCTTCTTATAATATCTTTTAAATATAACGAAAACTAGATCTTATAAAATAGACTAGGAAAGAAATAGGACAAGAGTTAATACATAAATAAATTTTCTCATATAAATTTGTATCAAAATATAATCAAACTTTAGTGAAACTAGGAGACCAGGCCATACTAGAATCAGCAATAGGCATGAGAGAACAGTCAGCAAACATGGACATTGATCACCGCTTCAAAGCAAGATTGCTATAATCAATTTCTGAGTCTTTGTTCATCTTATTAGTGCCAAACAATTGTCAATTTTGCTGTTAATTGAACCGTGTCACCTGTCGAACATAGAATTTTGTCATCTTTGAAGTTCTACTAGTTTAGTCGATCTTTTCTAAGACCAGCATGATTCAAATTTGCTTTTGAATAGCTACCCACCTCTTGTAGGTGGGCATTTAGTTGGTCTTTTCAATCAGCAATATAAATGTATTTCATATTTATACAAGTGTTGTGAGAATTCAACAAGTGTGGGACCATATCTTTAGGCGGTTGCACGCCAACAATTTAATCTTGTGATATTTTATTCTTTCGTTATTCAGACCATATTTTTTCATTATCTTGTGCATCAGGTGTTGTATGATATAATAAGTCTTGTATGGTCAATTTTCTATATAATCAGTTGTATGATATAGTCAGGTTTCTCTGTTATAGTCAGCTTTTGGGTAATGATAATCAGTTTGGATTTACAAAAATTATTGTGAACCCGGTCTATCCAAGACTTGCTGAAATTTCTTATGCCATTGTTCAATTTCTCTCTAGTATATGCATACGTCTAAATTCCTCGACAAGGAATGTACCCCATACTCATCATATATACTAAGAGTTCATTTAACTATAAATGTTACAACGCCAAAATATGTTGCACGAAAGAAAGGAAGTATATGTTAAAAGTTTATATATGTATATATAATGATAACGAATAGTTTGTGTTGTGGATGCAGTATGGCTGCTCTATGTTGTTGCTGTATTCTGGAGCAGTGTTGCAATCCTTGGTGACAGGATGGTCGCTCTTTAATTAATTTAAGGCTTAGTTGTTAAGACTTAAGATTATCATAAACAACATGGAGTGTTTGTGTAATCAGTGATCTTAACTGTTTCAGTCACTCATCATGTTTGGTTAAGAAGTACACTAAATAGCGAAATTGTACCATGGAAATCAAAGTGTATTTGATGTTGGAATTAAAGCCTCAAAGTTACCTTTAGTTATGGAATATTTCTTTGTTTGCTTTTGTTCATGAAATACCCAAGTCCCACATGGAAAGAATATAAAGGTCCTACTTTGGCCGTCCGCTTTTAATACCCCCCAACTTTGAGTTATTTTTAAATATCCCCAACTATCGAGGAGGTCTGTTAAAAATGCACCCCTGACTTAAAAGAACCTGTTTAGCAGGTTAAAATGTCACGTGTCATGCTCTTATTGGTTTTACTAATTTTTTTTTTGTTTTTCCTTTTTATCACCACACCCTTACCATTTTCTACTCCCGCCCCACCCCTTCCTCCCCCTCCTCGACCGCCGTCCCCCTCCTCAACCACCGCCCCCTCCCCTTCCTCTTTGTCCTTCCTCCCCCACCCCTTCCCACCGAGAAACCCAAAGCACTCCTCCCCTTCACACCACCCCCCGAAACCCAAAGAACCCCCTCCCATTTTCATCACCACCGTCACTCCCACCAACAACCACCGCCGATTTCTCCCTTCTTCCTCTCGTTCTCGACCACCTTCAACAACAACTCGCCACCACCAGCCCAAAAACCACGGCCACCTTCGATCTCCTCCATCGTCGAATATCCTCCCTCTTCGCAATCTCTTCACCTCCAACACACCGCGGAATACTAACTCCACTAACACACCACCGGTAACCACCAGTAGCCGGGGTAGGGAGAGGGTGTAACACCCCCAAATTCCATACACGTCTAAGCTACGTTGCATCGACCTTGGGAGTGTTACCGCCGCGGTGAAACGCAAGGCATGATAAAATCAAAACGTTAACAACTCCTTTTATAAGAACTACAATGCAGCGGAAATAAAATGTTCACTTCAAATTACAACTCGGGAATCACCATAGACCCTTTTTATTCAAACCATTAACTATTCATACTAATTGTTCTATAAGTTCAATAAAACATTTAAAAGCTTATAAACCGAGAAAATATCCCCCGTATGCCAAACTCATGCAAAGAACACCAAGCACACCTAGTCTGCTCCCCATTGAAGCATCGGTGGTTCATCACGAGTCAACAAACAACACAATAACACACAATCGCCTATGCTTGAGTACATAGTAAAGCAAAGTAAATGCATACAAAGCATAAAACAGAATAATAAGGATCATTCCTAGACATGATACTACCATAGCATTACATTCCTTACTTTTTATTTAGTTGGCGATGAACGGGCATCGTCATCTTACTAGAATCATACTGGCTATCGAATCCTTAATAGACAACTTGGTCTATTAGATGGAATGTAAACACGGTTTCGTTCCGTTCCACATCCATCACCTTAGTATGCATACCCCCAAGATCGTACGGAACCTTCCGCCTACTTGAGTTATCAAAATTTATAAGGACACTAGGCCTGCGTAGGAGTGTAGAACAAGTCTCACACTCCCCCATTGTTCATCACTTGTAGGGAATCCAACTACAAGTTTATTGCCAAAATCCTTCTTAATAATATTCATTCATACAACATCGAACATATGATCGTTAAATTCTTAGGTACATTGCTCAAATTCTCTAATTAAAGCAATCTCTTGCAACATCCTTGTTACAACAATAAATCATATGATTTCAATCCAATTCTCATTTCATGCTTGTAATGCGATAGAATTACGCATACCAATAATAACTCATTCCAACTCACAAGTCATACAACAAGGAAATACATACAGATTTCCAATTGATTTCATGTTACCAAACAATCTCATCAATCATAATCAACCACAGTTCCCTATCATGGTTCTAGGTTCCAATATAACAATCACAACCTAAACATGATACTAATATATCGAACTGAACTAGTACGCGTACGTACCTTGTAACGGAGAATCTTTGCTGATTATTAAAACGTTCCGCTTATGAAATTGGGACCTAATCGAATAATAGAAATACTTCAGTGCTAAGTCCTTGATATTATTAACATATAACACGTGACTAATTATATAAAACTTAGTATTTCGGAGAATATAAAAATAAGTAATCTTGTTGTTCATTAACTTTCTTTTCTTTCATAACTCTATTGAACTTAACGTCTTTTAAGAACCAATAATAGTTGGCAAAGCTGATTTTAGTTAGCTTAATAACATAGTACCTTTACAAACTCCATTTAAATCCTTATATCCAATACTACTAAAATCAGATTTGAATAACAAGGCCATTATAACATTCTAACTATAACTAATAATCTGATTTCTTAGCTTTTTATACCACTTTGTATATAGTAACAAACTTAATTAGGTACATATATAAGAACTTATAAAATCAGAATTGAAGAATTAAAAGAACACAAAAATTAACAATATGTAATAAATCTGATTTCTTTTAAAGTCATCAAATTTAATCAAAGATACTCAAAGAATAACCAAAATCAGATGATATAACTTAATTTAAATAAGAAAGAAGAGTTTTTTTTTTTAAACATACCGACCACCGACGACCACCACAATCAGGCGGACGCGATCGAACCACCGCGGCGAGCCAACGAACCGGGATCGCAAGACGACCTCGAACCCCTCGAGTCTCGTGCGCGGCACCTCCGGCAGCAACGCGATGACTCGCGCGACAGAACCCACAACTCCGCTCGACCCACTAGACACGACGCGAACGAACCACCACCACAGCTTGCTCGAAACTTCCGGCCACGGTTGTCTCTCAGGCGACGCTGGCGAGGAGGTTTGAACACACACAGTGAAGAAGAAAGAAAGAAAGGTAGAGAAGAGAAGGAAGAAAGAAAGAATCGCAGGAGAGAAGAAGGAAGGAGGAGAGAGAGAAATTCTCTTTAAAAAAAACGGCTGGCCTATCAAGTGAATAGGGTTTCTAATTTTTTTTTCTTCCTTTTGTTATTTATAGTATGAGAAACCTTAGTTTATTAGGATTTGTTTCCAAACCGAATTCTGATTTACTTAACAAAACCGAATTAAAATATAATTAGGTACCAAGGTAGGTTGTATATTTAAATTATAACTGTAGGCTTACCTAAACTATACTATAATTTACTTTCACTTTTACTTTATCTTTTCTTATTTATAGCAAAATAACTCCAAAAATACGGAGTATTACAGTGGGCTTGGCTAGGGAGGATTGGAAAGGGGAACAGGGGGGTGGTTGTGGGGGTTGGTGCCGGAGACCTGCAGGGGGTGGGGGTGGGGGTGGGGGGATGCTAGTGGGTGGTCAGGGGGGGGGGATTCCGGGGGGTGGCTGGTTGGAGGTCGTGGTAGTGGTGGGGCTGGTGGCTAGGTGGTGGTTGCAATGGAGGAAGAAGAAGTAGAGGTTGGAAAAAAATTTACCTTGTTAACGAGTTACAAGTCATCCAGGTGCATTTTTGGCGGACCCCCAATAGTTGGGGGTATTTTCAAATAACCTATTGTTGGGGGTATTCGATCCATTTTTCCTTTTTTTTATTATGTGAAAGTTGTTCTCGGGCACTCCATTTTTGGCTCCAATATGTTTGATTAGTAGAATCCTAGACCCATAGATAAAGTTCGGTTTTGATTTTTTTTTTTTGTTTTTTCAAAACCAAATCCGAATCCAAAACGAAAACAATTTTTTTTTCCGATTTCAGTCCAAACCAAACCGAAATAAAAAAAATTCCAAACCAAACTGAACTAAAAACAACCAAAAACGAAATTGTAAATTCGGTTTGGGTTGGTTCGATTTTTGGATTTTAACCAAACTAGTTGTTGGTCCGCGCTCTACCGCGCGCGGCCCCCCAAGTTGGCACCAATAACGGTGGAGAAATAAATGGTAAACATTAGCATAATCGGATTAGATAAAACGAAAGAACTTCAACTTGGTAAGTAAGAACAAAAGGCTAGTAGATTGCATAATATATACTCCTCTTTCTACATTTGAAGGTTCTATTGTTTGGCAAAAAAAAAAAAAAAACCCTGCACTTACACCCAACAACTGCATACACACTTCCATACTAATTTAAAAGCTGGACATCGGCCTTGATAGGCCGACAAAAAAAAACAAAAACCAGGCAATGAGCTGTTTGGCTCGGCACGATGGAGAAGTTGATGATCCCGCGTTTTTCTTTGTTGTATAGCTACCGGGGGTCGTTTGAAAGCTACAAGAAGGCGTAGACAATTAGAAAGAAGAAATGGCCGAGGAAGTAAACAACTTAAAGTGATTATTAAAAGGCGAGAAACTTGTGTGGGCATGAAGTAAGCATTCTCTTGCATGACACATAAAACAAACCCCTAATTACACACTATAGATACTCGTTATTTCTCTTCGCATGGAACATTTCGGTGATATGCGCATAACAATCAAGTATCCACCATATTCCTCACGCATACTACACTAAAGCAAACTCAAATACCATATACCTCACGCATACTATTAATCTTCTTATCTCTAGAACACAAATGCATCGGACGTATTAATCTTTTACCGGCTATGAACAATGAAAGTTATGATACCCAAAGAACTAACCATTGCCATTATAAAACAAGACACTCTATTTCATTCTTATAGCAGTTCACACAACAATGTTGGATACCTGGTCACCTCTCGTAGTTTTTTTATTTGAGTGGACTTGTTGAGCGATTGTCCTTGTTCACATGTTTCTACTTGTTAATAGTCTAATACCGTCCCCTTTGTTCTTGATGAACATGCTTCTTTAGCTAGTGAGTACTCTACATCTATGATTTGTGGCATGTGGAGTCCCGATGGAACCCTTTTCGGCAGCCCCACTCTTGCCGATGGATTGTACTGCGTTCTAGATTTTAATGGTGTACTTTTGGTAGGATGATGTAAAGAAGTAAGTGCTTTAGATTTTGGAGCCTGAACCTCTTTTGCTAACCAACTAAAGAATGCAGGTGATTTGTAATTGTGTGACTAATTGTTTGTCCTTGTTGATGGAGGTGTTGCATATGGGAAAAACATTGTGCACATATACTCCAATCATGGCCCTAATGATCTGAGAAACCACTTAGAGGTCTTTATTCATATTATTAGCTTACGAAAATACAACTGTAAAGCATCTATATGCAACCAGTAAATTGTGTTGTGCCTATTTAGATTGAGGCTCATTTTCGCAATTGTCCATTTTAACATGTGGTGAGGACAAGCTAGTCAAGGTTTGTGGGGCTATTTTGTGCTCTATGCTGCTTTTCAGCCCAAAAACGTAACAAAAACTGACCAACATCAAGTTTAATTCCAACAAATTTTTATACTTTTCATAACAACAATTTTGAGTAAGGAAATGAAATTAATAGCAATTCAACCATTTTTTTTTGTGATAAACACATTAGAACACACAAACCTCAGGGCTTCCTTTGAGTTCCTTTGCGCAAGAGAAGGAAAGAATGCTGGTCAGGATCCAATTCATCCCCTTCACGACAGGGACTTAGGGGGATTTCAGGTCCATCGTAATCGTAGTATACCTCAGTGTCTTCATAAACCTTGAAAAGGCGAAGCTCTCCATCAGAATCCTCGCAGAACATGTCGTGGCACCCCCTCTCCCAAGGCAAGCACTGGTTTTCATCTGAATCATCATCAAACTCCACCGTGGTTTTAGTTTTATTGCTTTTCCCTTCCTCTCAAAGGCGGAACTTTTAGTGGGACCTAACGACCTCAACCCGCATACAATTGGGGGTCTGGGCATGGGGTTTGGCATAAGGTTTTCAGTTTTTCCCTAAATGCTAGGCTCACAAATCTGGATTCCCTTTCCTTTAGATGTTTTAACAGAAGCCCTAGTAGGAGGTTTAGGTTTAGGGGACTTACGAGGAGGGGTGTTAAACATTAACTCAGCCGTCTGCATTACTGTTTCCAAGGCTTTGTAGGAGTTTTTGCTCAATAAACTTGATGCTTCACCGGAGTAAATCATCTTCCAAGCATAAGGACTGCCATCCGAAATGGAATTCGCCAGGTCTCTGCAATGAAGCTGCTCTTCTTTCGTTTTTGCAGCAGAGGCTGCGGCCTTAAGTAGTTGAGTGCTGATCATGGCTTCCTTTTTGGCCGGAAAAACAAGGGTAAGGAAGAATTTAAATAGAGAGAAGAAGATGGACAGAACAAAGAGCAAGCAGGAGGAGCGATTTGGGGTTTCTTGGGGTTGGAGTTCTGGGTTGAGAAGAGGAAAGGGGGGTTTGAACAGGTGTTTATGAATTCAATTTGAGTCTTTTTTTTTTTGCTTGGTAATTGGGTCATTGAGGGTTAAAGCGTACAAGTATTACTATTAGGATGGGAAAATTGGTAATAGTATGTAAGTACATTAGTTCCTGTAGAATTGAAAAAAGTACATTAGGTTAACGCAACGCAAGAAAGTGGTTGACAAATTGATTCCAAAATGTCAACCGGAATGATGGGCCATTTGTATTTCTAGATATATTTGTTATATGCCATAGTTAATGTTTGGGATTAAAACGAAAAAAACAACTGTGTACGTCCGGAAAGCGACAATTTGGATTGACGCGAAGTGAGGGGGAACGTATTGTGTGGCCTCTAGTAGGGGTGTACATTAGTGGACATTGGATCTGATCCGATCTAAAAATATCGGATATACGAAATGTCAGATCAACAAAAAAGACGATTCTATGCGATTTGGAAAACATTGGACATTTGGTTATTTGGATTGGATCAGATCTGAAGCCAGATATGTAAACATGAAGATATGGAAAAACGATTTGAAAGTTTAATTTTGGTTGATCCGAAGCCATTGGCCCAAGGCTTATAAATTAGAATCCATACCAAGCCAATTTAATTCCCACGGTTTGCTACTTGCCGGAGTGTTAGATAGTGGGCAGCCAACTGGTAATCCATATTTTGAAAAAACAAAAAAGGATAAAGAGAGGAGAGGTAATACATGCAGACACTAATGTTGTATATTTTTTGTATTTAGGTTGTCAATCGGTACGATTTTTGTAAAATTTTACTTGCTCTATGATTTAGTTTCATTAAAAGGTAAATAGGTGTTAATGATAAAGATGCAAGGCTATGATCTAATTTATATGAAATGCCTAAATACAAGAGAAGGCTAGATTCAAGGTCCTTAGATGTTGTTTTGTGTTTTTTTAATTTTTCTAGCTAGTTATAACAGAGGTTTGGTTGATGTCATGTTTTATTTATTTGAGAATTTCTACAAACAGGCGGGATGTTGTTGAAGGTTTGATATGGTAATGTCACAGTCTGCTAAAGATGTGCTCTTTAACGAGAACATAATGTGTATGTATGTGTTGCCAAACTGTCTAGGAAGGACAAATGGGTTGTTGAGGGTTTTGCTAATTAAGCCACCATTTTAAGTGGTAACCAATGCATGTTTTTTCACAATAGGAGAAGTGGTAAGAGGCCTCATAGGCTATTTGAAATTGGATAATCCGTTTGGAGGAATGAAAAAAGGGAATGGTAGAGAAATGGACACAAAGAGGGGATAAACAGGAGTGCGAAAAGGAGGAGATAGACATGGAAAAGGGGGAAGGTTGGAAATTCTGACTGACTAAAATGAATAGTTGTAGGAGGGGAGGCCGTTAGATTTTAGAATAAGTCAAAGGGGTGCATTGTATGGTAGATAAATAATATAAGTGACGTGTTGTTTAGTTTGTAAGTTAAGCTTAAATGAGTATAATTAAACTAATGAAGTTGAAGCAAACACATTTAAGCTTAACCGACAATTATATGTGGTATGGCATTGTTCACCAAAAGAAGCAAACCATTAGTGACACTATAATTGGGATGTTTTCGTATGCATGACTTCTGATGACCTTGGTATGGACTCAACTTTGAGTGTATACTCCCAAAGGAGATCATCAACTTAGATTGACCTACAAATAGTAGATATGCATCTTCTAATCAAATAGTTTAATGTAACAATCACATAGCTAAACAAAACTTAATAGCATAAGTAGCTTCACATAATCAATGAATGTGCTAAAACTAAAGCGTGCAAGTAAAGATATTAATAGTGTCGTAATTTGGTGTCTGATGGAATAAACTAAAGGCAGTACGAAGTAGTTGAATATTTAGGAAAGTTAATTAGGCATATAATTTAGACTACATAGTAGCCTCGGTTGTGCACAAATAGTTATGTGGCATACAAACCACGCATAATGTTTTCTAGTCTTGTTAAGACGTGTGTCCACTTAGCACATTACAAGCATACTATGATGCGTAGCAAAAAAGAGAGAGAGGATTAGACAAGCTTAACGTGATAAGGTATGATGATAGCAGATATCATCGGGCGCACAAAAAAAAAAAACAAAAGACAAAAGGGCGTTCGCCTTGGTAGTGCCCGACCTATTTATGTAGTTCATCGGCATGTCCAGGTAGGAGGGGGCCGATTGACCTTCAAAGAAGAGTAGCATCATGTTTTAAATCCAGCGACGTAGCAATACCTTTCATCTTTCGATCGGGCTGGTAATTCTTTGCAGTGTGGCGTTCAGGTGACCTGCCAACAGGAGTGTGTTCTGGATTAGCTGCATTGGTCTGGTAACTTTTTTCAGTGCGGCATGCAGTAGACTTGGCACCAGGAGGGTGCTCTGTAGCAGCTGCATTAGGGTCATCTTCAAGTTCAACCCTTTTGAGAATCCATTGCAGCACGTAGTTCAGGGAGAGAGTTATTTTAGGACCGACCTCAATCAAGAAAGGAGAGGTGCTAATAAGTTGTTGAATGACTGAGAAGCTTGCTTGATCGTCCTGCCAATAGTATGATGGATAGCTTAGAGCAAGCATTGCTAGTAAATAATGGGTGATTATAATGCACACACTATGCAACAAGAGGGAATGAGTATAATGCGGGGCTATCGTGGGGGCGAGGTATATGGTTTGCAAGTTGAGAGCGAGGTGAAAAGCACAACATTTTATGTAATCTTTGGCAAGGAAGAGCTGAATAAATAACAGATTGGATGTTACATGTGGACCCTCTAATTAAACTATACAGTACAAGCATTAGCTTTGTCAACAAATTATGCTGTTCATGGCATCAGTAATAAACATCTGGCTATTAAAGCTCCCAAGTATCCATTTCAGTTATTCCAGATGGTTATGCGGATTTTTAATATGGTGTAAAAGGCAACATAATAGCTGGGCTAATTGGCCTATATGGCTAAATGAGTTCTAAAATGGGAATGCAAAAGGAGACATAATGGCGGAAATTGCAATACAAATATCAGGACTCCGAAGTAAAATGTAAGGCACAAGAAAGCATACAGAGTGGCGGATCCTCGTAAATGCCTTCAGTGGCATCCCGAAAAGTGTTTCCAAGTCGTTGCTAAACAGTGTAACTGGAATTGTGCCGGTTTCACCAGATACATCACAGTTGAAGGTTACCCTATGATGAACTTATATGTCAGAACATGATGCAAGAAAGATAGCGTATCAAGCTAAGAGGCACGCATACCCACCTAGGGATTGATATGACATGCTTTTTGAAACATGTGAGACATGTGAATGCTTCATCTATTGGCACATCAGTGCGCTTGCCGCAGTGAGAGCACCCAAGGTATGCGTGTAGTTTGTCGATGTTAGCTTCGGGGACAACAACCCTCAACCAGCGAAGTTCCTCTTGCAGCGTGTTTTCAGGCTAGGGTAGAGGAAAGTTAAATAAACCGGTGTTAATAATAGGCCACTGAGAAAGGGTAGAAACATGTAGACAAAACATTTGAGATATAGTTTATGTGAAAGCAAGAGGGAGGTGCCAATTGATGTAGGCAACCGGATAAGCAGGTTAATGGTTGATTCATAAACGTGGCAGCAAGAGCAAGAACAAGAGATATAGTTAATTTGCAATGTAAGTTAGTGGGACTTGTCACCGTTTTAGACTTGAGTGCGTATATTGTCATGATCTGCTTGTCTTTTGACGGGTGCCTCACGTTCAGAACCCTTGCCTGCCTATCTGCTAGGGTGTCCTTATGGCGCACCGCCCTGGGAAACACAATGGAGTTAGAGTAGATTAATGTCTGGGATGGTTTGAACTAAGGGTGGCTGTGCTCTGAAAACCAGAGCAGGGGATATTACCATTCCGTGAGTGCATTTGCCCTAGCTCCCACTGGGTCGTGAATAATGGTAGTTGACATTGTTGATGCAAGTGAGAACCCTAGAGGTAAGTCCATATAAGAGAATGCATAGGTGATGAACTATGAAGGGGTAAATGTGCAAACAAAAAGTGAGGTTACCTTTGTGAGCAGTTGCTTTAAGGGCAGTAAACCCAACAACCGTGAATTTTGCAGCCCAATTAGACAGACGATCACATTCTGGGCCGGCAAGATCATTCCAAGCAGAAATGATCAATGGTTGGTGAGTGCTGTAATATTTGGGTGGCCATTAGTTAAGCATTTGTAAGGTAGGTGGGTGGGGACTACATATTGTCATGCACAAGATGTGATAACTGTACCTATGGTCGGCTATGACAATTTCTCGGACCAAATTCTCACGACCTTGGGGTGCCAGGATTGGACGTGCTTGTTCTTCAACATAGAGGACCACACCTAAAACATCTGTATGCCAAGATTAAGAGGTGAGAATGTAAGTGAGGTGCCCATTGTGTTGTGCAAATGATGCTCGTATATAAGGAAAATGGATGACGCAAATAAAAAAGTAGAAAAGGTGTATATATGGCATGAAGAGAGTATGGTTTTAAGATAGTGTACATGGACAAAATTCAGGACATTGGAAAAACAAAGCACAGGAAAAACACAATGGATAGTTGAAAATAAAAATCAAGCAACAAACCACCATAAGTGAAAACTCAAATGTTTGGGATATTCTTTAAAACAGGTTCTCATTTAGGTTGAACGGAAGTTGTTCGGATACCCTGTGAAACATACGACTTAACTAAGAAGGCGTGTATATCTATATTTCCAAACACCATTTGGTGACTTGTTTTAAGCATGTGTAAGCTAACAAGAACCCTGTAAGTAGAAATGTTTACCATTGCCTTTACTTTCACATGAATACACGATAGCCGCAAATTATAGGTTCACTTCAATGTACCTTGACACGTACCAATGAAATAAGAGTAGCTCTATTAAGTCGACAAGGCCTCGATATGTACACTTAAATGTACGGCGACGTGTTACTTGGAAGAGTACCATGCATCTGTACACTTAAATAGGGGTACTCTGATGTGGTAAATGGTAGTTCACAAACTAATGATATGTGCATATGAGGAAGTATGTTGTGAGAGGACAAGAAGGGAGGGACACATAATTAGAACGGGGAATAGTGAGTGTTTACCAAACTTGTCGGTTGGACCTGCAGCTTTTGGAATGGAAGCAATGTGTTGGTATTCAGGCAAAACAGGAGTTGCTTCAGTGTTGACTGGTTGGATCACTGTCTGTCTCCCAAAGCTCATTTGATAGTCAAGGTCAGTCGAAGAGGATTTAAACTGCTCTTCTACGGGTTTGATTGGAGCGTTTGCAATTTCGTACTCTCCTTTGTACACGAAAGCATCCTTGTATCCTTCCACTTGATCGCCAAACAGTGCACCACGCATACGATTTCCCTAAGAGCACATTTGATATGGTTAGATAATAATCCTAAAAAGGATCATTAATGTTGTTAAAGAATGCAATGTTATGTAATACCTGGGTGTATAAGGCAGTTAAGCTTGGTGAAAAGTTTTGTTGTATAATATTAGCTTAAGGTGGATGCAGCGTACTAAAGGTTTCAAGTTCGGGTGCATCATGATATACGTAGTGATATGACTACATTTAAGCATAAGTGAGTTGGACTGTGTGCGTGGTTGATAGGAATTAAGGACTATTCGAATGTATGGTTTGGGTAGTATTGGATAGCAAGGGCAGTAGTTTGGATATTAGTCAATACCTTATCATCTTCGAGCAGGAGGTTTTGGTAAAGGATTCCTTATTTTGGAGACACTTTAGCACGACCCTTTTCAATGACTTTAACTTTAACCTTGTAGGCTTTACTGCTACTGCTGAGTTCATCCAGATAAACGCGTTCCGGCTTCATATTTCTCTGCCTAGTAACATATGTCAATAGTTAATGCAAAGTAACAAAACAAACAGGTTGAAGTATTTTTGTATTCTTAAGGTCAGTATGCCACAATTGGTAGAATGTGCTTGGTGAAGGTTTTATATGGCAAGTAAGTCTATGATTTATAAAGGTCAACTAACCTAGATAATACATACATTTGTATATATTTGTAAAGGTAAAAGTACAGGCAAATATGGGTCTTATTTTACTTCGTACTTACATTGGAATTTTGTGCTCCTTCTTGAATGTGAAACTTTGGATTATAATTGTTAGACTTTCATTTTGCACAAACTTATACAGTATGTACTTGATACAAAGGCCTTAAGCGAATTAAGTCTAAGATAAACAGCTTTTTAGAAGAACTCATAGCAAAATTATTGACCTGTACTCAACTGAAAACGGATATTTTAGAACAAGAAAATAAGAAAGAAATTTTCTAAGCAAGTAAAAAATAAAAAAAAAGAGCTTAAAATTCTAGGACAAGCAAACTTATTGAAGTCTAAGATATGTAGCTGCCTAGAATGTTAGAATTTAGGTTTATGTGACGGGGATGATAACTGAATAGTTTGCAGTTTGTATAGTACATGAGAGTTTTAGTGTTTCTAGCACGGCTAGTATTGCAGCATACAAGCAAAAACGCAGTGTGATTTGAAGGAAAATGTGGATGAGGCTATATGTAATACTTAAGCAGTCAGAGCTAGCAAACACAAACACACACAAATGTTAAGGCAAAAAGACAATAAAGAATATTAGTTTAGCTGGGTCCAAGTACATTAATTTTTTTTTTGGCAATAACCAAAGAAACATCATTAAAAAACATATAACAAATGTGCTATTAAGATGCCAAGATTGTAGAAAACAGAGAAGCATAAGTGATTAGAACATGTTGTGAAAAGGTAAGGTAAAAATTAGGGAAAAAAATAAGAGGATACCTGATGCGTTCTTGCAACTTTCAGGGAGGAAATGTGGAAGGTAGTAGATGGAGAGTGTAGGAAAGTTTCTGTATTTGCTCAGGATTAAGAAGGGGCAGGTTTTATGTTTGGTAATGGTTTCAATATATTGTTGGAGTGGTGCACGTAGTGAAATCTTAAGCCTAAAACAAGTTAGATGCAGTGGCCCACAAGGAAATGACAAACTGCACAGTTAGGAGGATAACAATAGTATTTCATGTGTACCTTTTACAATGGAAATCAGGATAGCCATGTATTTGCCTTGCTGCAAGCCATACCCTATAAAGCAGATTATTAATGAGCCTGTTAGAAAGCACCCTATGACTTAGCCTGAAGATTTTGCTGGATTTTCTTTAACATTTTATTTTCTTATTATTACCTATACGGATCCCCATGTGTAAATTAAAATATGCTGCTAAATAGAATTAGATGTGCATTTAAAAAATGAGTATTGTAAAATCAAAGTAGTTTAAGCTGCAGCATTTGAACCTCCTAATAAAACGTGATTAATTTATAAGCATTAGTGAAATGTTCTGTATGTTAAGCTGTTTTTCAATAATAGGTGTTGTGTTATGTAGGCAGGCTGATAATAAAGTAAGCCATTTCTGTGACAAAAATGGTTTGGGAATTGTAAAGAGCACATAAACTGAATGATAATAAGTGACGTATATTTTATAAGTAAACCAACACTATGATCACGTGCCATCCGGCATACAAACCCCACAGTGGAATAATTGTTTGCACTTTAATCCGATAATAAAAAAAATGAGTCAAGTGTGCTTGCAGAATTGAAAACTTGCACAAGTGCTAAATGCACCCCTAAATTACCTGATTCCTGAAAGGAGCAGTGAAGTGTCTATTGAGGGTTGGGTTGTGCAAATGGCTCTCTATTTGTCCAGATGATTGGCCTTGAGTATTAGGCAACTCCGTTGTTGTAGGTATTAATCCATCTCACCGGAGTGTCTGTA
Organism: Beta lomatogona; assembly: GCA_947646795.1. NCBI lineage: Eukaryota > Viridiplantae > Streptophyta > Magnoliopsida > Caryophyllales > Amaranthaceae > Beta > Beta lomatogona. The sequence goes on along the minus strand of CANSNZ010000186.1, from coordinate 158,938 downwards.
AAGACATCTAGCAAGACAAAATTTAACTGAAATCAACACCAAAAAACAGAATAACATCTATATAAGATTGAATTTTGGGATGGTTTACAATTTTTAATATGGGCACCTGCAAACACAGACAATAAGCATTTAACCGTACAAATCAAGCGTTGTTTAAAAGTTTTATAAACTATACCCTCTATTAATAGTGTAAACACACAACACTCAGAGTTAAGAGAGAAAAAATGTAGATATTTAGCCTTGACCAGTAAAATAATGTGCATATTATCATTTTATTTAACATGTGAGGTGTATCGTGTCCTTTGTCCCATTTAAATTAACCCGTGATGGCCTATTCCTCACGAAAAAGAAGAACTAACACAATTCCAACCCCACTTTATGACAGTGTATGCGATGTAACTTAGGATTTTCATGTAGGCAACAATCCCCAATTGCAGGAACAAATTGCACACCTTTGAACCATAATAAGTGGACAACAGCAACATTTACGCAGAAGGATGCACTTCTGCTGAGTCCAACCTGAACGGCTAGCATTCCATGAGGCAATTAAGATGTTAGTGTGTCGCCACCTAAAACACGAACAGTAGATTGACAATCAGGTATTGTCATTTAAGCCAAAATGAATGGACTAAACACAGGATGTAAGAGAATAGGAAAGGTTCAAAAAACCTGGTTAAGAGTGAGATCTCGTGCAAGATGATACAAGGTATTTGAGAGTGTATTACTTTCCTCAATCTCCCCGCACCCTTTTCCCTTATTTCTTGTGTTTGCAAAAATCCTTTGGCAGCTGGCAAAACAATCTGTTTCTATACAACACAGGTGTTGCACAGCAGCACAGACGACAACAAAGATATAGAGTGCAAAAGAATCCAACTGCCAGGCAGATAAAGGCTTTTCCCATTAAGTTTAACTGCAAGCAGGCCTTAGTAGAGCACTCTAGACAAGCATCGGTAGCAGGTATTCTTCAAGTGAATACAAACATAGTATATGGCCTTCATGCCTACCTAGCTCCAACTTGAAGTATACATTTTAAACAACATTTTATGCGGCTCAGTTGTATGACTGTTACGAAGGTGTACGCATTGCAATGGTATTCATGTAAGTGAAGCAAACAGATGTGATTACAAAAAGGCTAACGATGTTGCTATATTAGTTGTTTTGTTTTGGTACAGATGAAAAGCACAACAGGTTAAGGGGACCCCAAAAATGTCAACAATTTGAAGTTCAACAGACAAATGGAAATAGCAAAACGGCAGGGCACATAATGGCCATATCGGCATTTTCTAACGTCATACAGTGCAAGGCGATTGTTGTTTTTCCATGACAAAAGCATGTGGTGGAACCTATTGAACGTTACATTTGTACCAATATGGTTAACAACAAGTAGACTAAAATGAACTCATGACTATTAGGTGCTTCCATGAGTTTCTTGTTGGACGCCTTGCAACTGCAAAACAGAACAACCCAAGTAAGCATTGGAGTGATTGTGTGACTGAGTGTGTGCTATCTATTTAAGCTAGTAGGTAAGGCAGTACAAATGGATTGGTACGTGAAAAGATCGTGGCAAATATGTCACACCGGTTGTAGGTTTGGGTACCAAACCCACACATTGTAGAGTTATGATGCGATAAGGCTGTGAGAAGTATTATGTAGGAGGAGGCCGACTCGTACGGATAGAACACTATATTATACCAGCCATTCTAAGAATGTCATAAGAAATGACATTCTTAGCATAGCCTTCAAACTGATTCAGTGGATTTTTAAGTGAATTGACCTTCACTTGATCTGCTCTCCTAGTTCGAGACAATGCTACGTATAGTTGACCATGTGAGAAGCATGGTCGAGGAAGATAGACAACAACTTGGGTTAATGTTTGACCCTGAGACTTGTTTATTGTCATTGCGAAGCTTAGCTTTATAGGGAACTAAGTTTCCGTTGAAACCGGAACGGGTAGTTTGAAGAAGCAATGGACGTAATTTAATACGCGGTATAAGCACGTGCTCTCCTTTGTGATGGCCGATTGTTATGACACACTCAATTAGGTTTGGGAAGAACCGTTTGCATATGAGTCGTGTCCCGTTGCATAGCCCAACCGAAGGGAGAATATTTCGCAAGAAAAATAACAGGGCAATTTTCCTTCAACACAAGTTCATGAGGGCTCATGCCACCGGGACAAAGCTTGTTTATAAACTCGGGGGGATATATAGCAGAGTTATCATCAAGGAGTGAATCAAAACTCTTATATATAGTAGCTTGTCCAGGGAACTTTTCTATGAGCACCATATTTATGGAATCAACATCATCATTCATCGGCGTTAAAATCGCCCTCGTTGTAAAGATGTCTGTCGTGCAACTCTGAAGGTCAATGTCTGGGAATGCTACAGAGGTGATGTTATTAACAGGATCTGTGTTTTTTTCAACAGGGCTAACAATTTCGTTTGGCAGTTGCACAAGCCCATCAGCTTCGGACTGAAGTTCCCCATTTCCGAGGGCAAGTAAAAACGCTGCAAAGGCAGGATCTTCTCTGGCCCGTATGTTTTCAGTTAAGCTAAATTTGATAAGATGAGGCCAAACAACAGAACTCACTAAGCTGGCATTGACAGCTTCTCTCTGGGATCTACGGGGCACAACAGGCAAGACTTGTCGGAAATCTCCGCCAAAGACAATTATCTTACCTCCGAAGGGCAGGTTTGCATCACACAAATCTCGGAGCAGCGCATCAAGGGACTCAACATTCTCTTTCCTTGCCATTGAAGCCTCTTCCCAAATGATCAGAGTTGCTGCCCTTATCAATGCAGCTAGGCTACCTTGTTTAGAAACATCACAAGCCAAAGAAGCATCTGTATTGATTGGAATTTTGAACCTGGAATGGGTTGTTCTGCCAGAAGGTATATTAGAAGCAGCAATACCCGAGGTGGCAGTTGGGAGGACAATTAGGTTCATCAATCTCACTTCAGCATAGAGCGCATTATATAAGAAGGTCTTCCCTGTTCCACCGGGTCCATCTATAAAGAAGGCACCAGGCTTGCTTTGCTTGACATGTTGCATTATTGCATTAAAAGCCGTTTGTTGCGCAAAATTCAACTTGCCACGACAATCAATGCATTCTTGGGGTATTGGCGCATCTAATGAATCGGCGATATCCCTTGTCCAACGTAATTCATCGTCTTCCACACCACAATTGCATTAATCTTCCTTCTTAACCATTCCTTTGATGAAGAATCCCACCTATAGTGTTCTGTAAACTCCCCATATAGATAACCCGTGCCCCCAGGGAGTGAGGCATTGGCTGAAAAAAAGCCAATAGAGGAGTTTGAGAGCGTTTTTTGTTCAAGACCACAGTTTGCAGCTGTTCATGCGGTCTGACCTGGATCGTTTGCATATTAGGTAAATGCACAGGGAGTGGCATAACATGTGGATGCATTTCAAAGAGGTCGAATCCGAATATCCTCCACGCAGCTTCACAAGCCGAAACCCATCGGCCAGATTGATATTGCTCAATTTCATCAACAGTTTTTTTCTCACCGGCGCGTGCAACATTGAAGGAGATTTTGTCATGTCCCTTGTAGACGTACTTATATAAGTACTTGACTGCCTGTATGGTTGAGCACACTTCGACGTTCAAATGGCAGTTAAATTGTGATGACAGATTCGGGTTGTATGGTATAACCCATCTGTTATCTAAGGTTGCTTTTCGGATTGAAGCATTGTCCCCTGTGTCTCGCCTTCTATACATAGGATAACCATCACTATTATTTGTCGTGTCATTACGAAACTTTTTTGGGTACATGTATTTGCATTGGCCCTTGGTTTTCTGATGTTTCATGCACGGACACTCAGGGTTCAAGGGACCACATGGGCCATGCATCATGTGTTTGAGGATAATCTTCCTGAGGTGAGGGTTATCTGGTGGAGGAATTTCAGCACATATGTACCTATCAAAGGCATAAAGCAAAGAATTCATGCTGTTTGAAGCGTAAACAGGTGTGGAACTTTATTTTGAATTACACAATAGCTGAAAAAATGGGCATAAGCTTACTTATCAAAATCTGCCGGACATTTGATTTTGAAACCAGGTTTAAGAATGATGAGCATGTGAGCATGTGGAAGACCTCGCTTTTGGAACTCAATAACGTACACAAATGCAGCAACCTCGCCGAACACTTTTTTTTCCATGATTTGTTTTTTTAAGGGCCGGCAATTTAGCACGAAATATACGTGCAACCAAATCCGACCGGTTTTGTGCTTCCTCGCCAACAGCTAATTCACGCTTTATTTCTGGCCAATTAGCGTTGCATGTGATTGTAATGAACAAATCAGGCTTCCCATAGCGAGGTACCAAAGCCATTGCATTCAAATATCTTTTTTGCATGTCTCGAGGGCCTCCAAGGAAAGAAGGTGGCAATATGACTCGGTGGCCAACATTAGCTGCACTTTGCTCTCCGCTTTGGAGCGTATCAAGAATGCCTTGGTATAGATCTGCACGGATGGTTTCTTGGTTATGGCGGAAAAAATCAAGTCGTGTGTTTTCAATTTTCACGTACATGTCGACTATGTATTGCTGCAAGCATCTCCCAGCTCTAAGAAGCATATTATTAGGCCGGTGTTGCAACTTATAAGCATAGTACTCTCTGGGAGAAATGTTCTTTACTGCTGTAGAGTGCCCTCGGGTTGCACCTATTCAAGGAAGTATATACAGCAAGGCGTTTGATAATTTATAGACAATGTATATGAGCCACACATTAAGCAGAGAGAGAAATATGGACATACGTGAGGCTTCTTCTGATAGCAAGTCCTCAGGCGTGTGAACAGAACACGAGGCAACAGGGTCCTGTTGGCTAGCAAGCTGTCTGCGACCTCCTGATGACATTTTTTTAAGCCCTTGTGTCCACCCACAGTCACCGCAAGGAAATAAAAGTGGATATTGGAGTGGATCATAGCAGCCATAATAGTGCATGATCCTATGTGAGGCGTCGGACCTCCCCTGTACAACGATGTGCGGGCTGCTCGACTGGCTTGAAGAACTATCTTCCGACCATATTGCAGCCACTTCATCTGACGTGGGTGCATTGTAAGTGCGTTGATCAGGCACAGTGTTTTTGTTGATAAGTATTTGGGTGTGTTCAGTGATTTGCATTTCCTTCAAGGATCGGAAAAAATGGGCGTATGGATTATTTTTTGTGACATTAATTAGGACATCTATAACATCTTGCCTTAGTTATGGGAAACAGCCAGCCCGGTTTTCAGTTTCATTTTGGGGATCATAAAAATAGAGTTGTAAATACTTAGGGTTTGCATCATCGGGGAGTAAATTAGGCACAAAATGATATATTTGTCCATGTAATATGAAGACATATATATCTTTTTTACTATCAGCACCATAGTCCCCACCGAGTGAGCTAAAAGCAAATAAATTATTATACAGGCGCGCATACTTTCTAAAATGCTGTGCATCTTCCTCTGGAGAAGTAAATAGCCTCACAAGTTCAGGGGGATAGGCATTAGAAGCCAATTCAATTTCTCCATCACCACAACAGAAATGAGCCGATTCATAGGCAAACGTTTTTGCACTACATTTTGGGCAGTAGGTAGCCTGAGGCAAATGCAACGTTTCTTTTGGTAATGGCTGCCCAATTACTGCAGCAGGAATTTCTGATGTTCATACAACAAGAGTTAGGCGGATATAATTAAGAATTTTAAGTTGTCCATTGTAGATACAGCTTTAGATAGCCATACTCACTTTCAAAGACGCCTTGAACGGGGTATTTTGGCTAGTTGGGCCCTAGTTTCCTATGGACAACTAAAGATCACAAAATCAGTATAACATTTGGTGCACTGATCGATCCCGATAATTATGGCAACGAACATGACATTACCTAGTTGAGGGAGTTTCGGAAAGAGCTTGAACAGTCATGCAAGCTTGCTAGCGCGTGAATAACCAATCAACCTATCTCGTTGTGTACGATGCCACGAGTCCACTTAATGTAAACAAACAGCTTAACCGGGGCATAGAGGGACTCTAAGACCGGGTCCGAGTCACCATGATGATAATAGTGGACGGGCAAGGGAACTCACCCATGGATGGAGCTAATTAGGCACTAATTTATGGTTAAGTGTTAAAACAATAGGGTGGCTAAAAATCTGTGTGTTACCTGCAGCACATATAGCAAGCAATTCAGGAGCAAATGGATTCTTTAATGACGGTAACATGACATTATATTTTATGTAGAGAAAAGCCACACTTCACATTGATATATAAGTATTAACAATTAAAGTATAAAAAAGGTTTCCCTAATAATGTTTGATATCTGACCACAATTCCAGGAATATATATAGCAAGCTAGCCTCCTTTTAGTACCTCAAACAGAGATGTAGGAAAGTCTATTTATTTAAAGTAGATGCAATACCTTTTTTAGCAACATGATTGGTGAGCCTTTCAGATTATACAGGAACCAGCTGCACTTCCATCTGTTCCATCAACCCGACACCCCAAATGATCTTCCTGATCAACAACAGTGTTGGTTATAATATGGCATAATATTGAACAAACCAACCATCAGAACATGTTTTATGTTTTCGCAATTAAGCAACGGAACTTCCACAAAGGTGGAAACCTCAAGTTAGCCAAATGCATCACAACAGATCACAGGTTTATAAATAATATGGGCAATGAAACATCTTCCGCCTGATAAGGGAAATAGCATTTGTAGGGATCCACACAATATAAACAAGTAAGCCCATGATTCATCTTTAAAAAGCATATTCATTTCATTAACTGGAACAACTACGTCATGCTCTACAAGATGTGCCCAAAACAAGGTCAGCAGGCAACCATAAATATACAAAGTAACATAAGGCCTAGACATAACCAATGCAAAAACAAAGAACAAAACAACCGGTGCATTTAACAACAACATCCTACTACATGGGTACCCTCTAATATAACTTGGGGTCCCTTTACAGCCTAATAACTCCAAAAGGGAACAACATTTTACAAAATAGTTGAACCTAACAGGAGCAACACGCCCGATAGGACTTAGACAAACTTTGAACGCTTCAAGACAGTGTCAAGCTCCCGGCAAGCTTGCAAAATAGAGCGGTATTTCAAAGGTCTGAGGCAAAGAACAACAGATGGGCGTGCAATAGCCGTGTGCTTTGCGTTTTTTTGGAGGAAGTGGTGGAGATACAATGGAGGGTATCCGGAATGCAAGGCCACGTGGAGTTAGGGCAATCCCGCTCAACAAAGAGCGTAGAGGGCTCGAGTTCTTCTTTAAGGCCCATAACCCGCTCTTTCAAGGTTAAATAACTCTCCCTTTCAAGGGTGCACAAGAGCGAATCAAACTTAGAAGCCGTGGGGTTGTAATTTGCATCTACAACCTCAAAGTTGTACACACCTATTAAGTAGGTAAGCGCTTTTTTTGCCAGGCTTTGTTTTGCTGCATCAAGAGTAGAGCAGCAATCACTAACGATGCATTTGAAGCCAAATTCAGCCTGCGGGGTGTTATTGTAAGCCAAGAAGTGAACCGGGTAGGTCAATGTTCGAGCGTTTCAACAGGAGTGCATCGAATTGTGACTTTCCCCGAAGACAACACGCAAAATCGACATAAAATCAACGTGATACATGCTTGGCAACACCCAAACCGTCATCAGACAATGGTTCATGCAAAGGCACCTTTGCGAGGCCTTTTTCAATGCGTGCTAATTCTTCCCGCTTGAGGCTGTATAAGGCAGCACAGCGCCTGAACATACAGGTCCTAATAGACGTAAAATCTTCCACAGACACGCCATATTTTTTCATCGGGTCACGTACGGCTTTTGGGTCGCCTTTTCGCATGAACCTTCTACCTTATCATTCTCCCCACCGACATAAGTGTAGGCCACTGGCCCACAATCTATCTTAACAGATACGGACACATTGTTTTTAGAAGCATCTAAGAACTGGTAAACCGGATCAGGGAAATCCAGAGCAGTGGTTATTCATTCCAATAAAGGGTGGAAAGGAATGAGTACTTATGTAGAAACTTGATCCATAACCTGTAACGTTGCAAAGCTTCAGTGGTGTTTAGTTTTAAAAAGCTGTGAGTAGAGGGAAACAAAAGAAACACTTCCCTTTACAAGCGTACAACAAAGGGCAACCTTAAAATAAGAGACAATTAAATATTTGTTAAGCTAATAACATCGGGATGTAAAGACAAAGAACAAAACAAAGCACGGAAACCAACAGATGTCGAAATACACTGGATTTGCAAGGCAAATAAGAGAGTTAGTGGCATGCATGTATATTTAACATTTAAAGGTTTTATAATAACGAGAGTTAGTGATCAACAATTACGATGTTTAGTACATACTAATGAAGTAGGTAATCAATATTGACTGTATAAATACCATGAAACCCTTTACTAATGATTCCTTTGTTTTTTAAGTGGAAGCGTAGATCTGTAGCTTTAGAAGTTATGCAGATCAAAACATTTAAAGGAGCATGCATAGCACCGGTATATATTTTAAGATGGCAATAATTGGACATATTGAAACAAAACAAGTACAAAAAAAGAAAAGGTGATATTCTTTTTACACCCGATTCCGGATCGGGAACTAAATGCATAAAAGGTTATAAATGCGGTAGTAATTCAAGAAAATAGAACAAATGGAACAATAAAAGTCAAAGGAACATAAACAATAAATTTTCCAAAGCATGTTAGATGAGACAAAAAAGCAATATGTACTCTCATAACATCCCATAGTGGCAGATCTATACTCTTTCATAAAGTTATGCAAGCCAAACATAAGATTCTTTTATGAAGATGACATTCATACCAACCATTACATTTTCTTTTACAGGGTGCCTGAGAGCAGCTACGAACACTTTAAGCAGTAAGATCCACTGTGCAAACAGTGGCAAAAGGGAAATCTTTAAATTTGAAGGCTGTTTTGTACCAGATCCAAGGGAAGATATGTAAAGGACTGTTTATAAAATGTAGCAGGAACACAATTAATAGGCAGGTCACCAAGGGAAGATATAAGGAAAGATCAGAATCAAATGGTTTTCATGTCAATAAAAGTGTTTACAATTTTGTTTTTTTTGTAGTATTCACATCTAATTATAACCACATTTAGCAAGTACATCAATGTAACCATGAGATCTTGGCTATATATTATATCACACCTATTTATTTCATTAATGTAGTAGAACAGATTTTCTTAGTAGAAAGAAAAAAAAAAAAGAGGAGCAGCAAACATATCCTAAAGAATGTAAGCACCCTACCTTCTGAAATTCTTGATTTTCTAGAGCAAAAAACAGATGAAGAAGGTGAACAAAACAGCACAAGAACCAGGGTTCTATATAGCAAAGCACAAACGATTGAGGATTTTAGTAGGGTAACAAGGGCTGTGAGGTGAGTATTATAATATAAGACCATAATAATAAGACATCATGGTAGGGTGGCTATGAGATACAATCTGCAGGAATTATAAGTAACAGATACAGTAAATTCAACACCTACGTGGGACTATCTTTCACAGCAGAAAGGAGGAGGGGAAAAGGCGAACAAAGATGTACTTGAACACAGTGGACTGGACACCAACTTGCCCAGGAATTTGATGATTATAAAATAGCAAAGAAATTGAAGCATGAAGCTATATACAAGCATAAATAGTGGTTTTAAGTTGCAAATGGCTGAATAACAAATGGGGGGTAATTAAGATTATTTAAGGCAAATGGTAATGCATAATAACTAATTAGTAAACAAGCAAAAAAACAACCGACAGGAGGCAAGAACTATAGTTACAACGAATGCAAAAAATTCAAGGCAAATGGGAATGAATTGAAACCTTAGAAGGCTGAGGAGACACTACCTCTTTAATCAGCCACTTGAGAGGCATGATAAGGTGGACCGTAATCTCGCGCCCCAAACGCTTGCCGCTACAACCGAATTGAACATTTGCCGTGACCATCCATTTTGCCCCTCTCAATTGCACGCCCGAGTACCCAATTTTGTGAGAAAATTGTTTGCTTAAATTAGGGTTAAGAAACCTCACAAGCGAAGAAGCAATTGTTTGGGGAAAATGGAGGAGGATGCGGTGTAGGGAACAAAGTAGCTTGGAGTTGCCGCCAATTTTAGCAACACGTCTAACAGAGACAACAACTCTACCCCACCAGAGCGCACGTGGCAGATCCAAGGGCATTGCTGGGGTTATGTGAGCTATGAAGGGTAAATCCGTAAATGGACTGTTACTAAGATAGTAGCTTGGGTTGTGGCTTTTTAATGGGTATAGATAAGCACCCCTACTGTACACAACTGTAAATACTTTTTGGTGGCTGAAAATTTATTTGAATAGTTGAGGGTATTTGTGTGACAATTGAATTAATAACAATATAATTTACTCCCTCCGTTCCAAAATACTTTTTACACTTTCCTTTTTCATCTGTCTCTGAATACTCTTTACACTTCTATTTTTGGATATGACCCACTATAATTTTAATGCTTCTACCTTTTAACCATTGGTCTAATACCCCGATGATGAAGTTCAAGTATAGTCGAGTATTGGAGCTTGATTATGGATTGATGCTATTTTTGGAGATCGAATGAAGTACAAACATGTCCTTCCACCTTCCAACTAGAAATTTGTGTGTCGTATGATCTTATGAATTTCACGACTTAATTAAGTTTGTTACACTTTTAAGTTTGGTTTAAACTCGGATTGTTTAGAAATGTGATTTATGAATTTATAATTTTGGTGAATCCATGATTCTAAGCTCTAAGCCAATAGTGAGTATCGGGTTCTATGTTATGTTTTACCAATGAGATATTTGATCATAAATTACGATAAGGCTATGGAGATTAGTTATATTTGGAATTATGACTGTAGGAACAAGCGTGGGAGCGATCTTGTTAGCTAAGAATATTCATTTGAGTTCATAATAAATCTATTTGTTCTTATACGACTATATAAAGATTTTCATACAATTCGCGAATTAAAGTTTTACATGAAAACTAGCGGAGTGGCTATGGGCACTTCAACAAGGTTTCTATATATTTATTCTTTTTCAATGATTTATGATAATCCCTCCAATTTATGAATCTATGTGATTGGATCTAAACTATATATATTTCTATTTGGATGATCTTGTTGAAATAAAGGGATTTTATCAAAGATGTGTAGCTTATGGTTCCATTATAGGATGATTGTCAAATGATTTGTGATATAAGTTTTATTTAGAAGACTATCAATTTATGAACAAAAATGTATTTATGGTTTGAGATATTGATTATATATAATCCTGAATTTCGAGAACTATGAATTTGAGTTACTGAGATGGATTCGTGAAATTATGAATCAAGTATTTTAATACTTGGTATAATGGGGAAGATATTGCAATAGCAGCGATGAACACGTCGTGGTATGTGTGTGATATAAAATGATGGGACATGTCCTGGTAATAAGTCTTACAAGCGGTACAAAATGTGTGGGGGAGACATCCCCATGAATTTAGAGGTGGTGGCATAGTCGCCTCTTCTATTCGTATTGTCTTCCCCGGTTATCTTGTAAGGCTGTTAAAGGGAGAAACTATAAAGTATTCTATGATCTGAAAGTTCATATGAAAACTCATAATAGTTATCTTTGCAAATGTTTCTGTCTTCTATGATAATTTAAAGGTTTATGCTATGGGTTTTTCCAAGATAATTGTATTAACAAAACGGGATGTTAGACTAAGAGATATGATCCTAATCATGTGCTGAAGTGTTGGATACGTTTTCGATTTAGTAAATTGCTTTGGAGAGATGAATGTTTCAGATAAATAACAGGGAGGTGTTTTGTGAAACGAACACGAAGTAATTTAAAGTTTTGGTTGGCATATATTTAAGTATATATTTCTGTTTTGAAGATCTTTGACTTTGTTATATGGTATGCATTCCTATTAAATCTTATAATCTGATTGGTAAATGTTGTTATCTCGTTATTACGTTACTTGAATACATTGAATTATCTTATGAAAAGTGTTAGATAATGTAAATATCTTCTAATTAAGCCACCAAAAGAAATTTCTGGTTGGGCAATGTGTACTCAATTTTTCTGATTTTGTTCTTGGAACTTGTCCTGGTGGGGGCAGAGTTTATCGTTGGTAATTTTGCAGGTATGGTATGAAGCTTAGTGTATGATGGATGAAAGAGAAGATTATTACTTTTCGAAATGCTATTGATGGATTTCAAGGTAACTAGATGTTTATTGGAAATGGATTTGTTATATTTGTTTATATCACAGTTCGGAGTCTTAGCTGGAGTTATTATGTAGTGAGTTTGTATCAAGAGTGTTGTATTTAGGAAATATTGTGCTCCAAGAAAATGTAGTTTGAGGTTTATTCAGTAATAATTGAGATTTGTGAATGCTAAGCATGATCAGCTAGCAGCTTGGAAGTGCGGGCTGTTACAGGTGGTATTAGAGCAACCCTGCGATCATGTGCTGAGTTAGCCACCTAGAGGGGGTAAAAGATTATTGGAATAGTCTGAAATCGATTTGGGTTATTGGTGGTCAAGAATTGAGGAATAGAAATAAAGAAAGTATAAGGTTGAGCATTGAGAATTGGAATTTGGAATGGTAAAAAGATCTACTGGGATTTTAGTTTATGGTGGGAATGATGATTTGATGGAAAAATAGTTTGTTGGAGAATTCGTATCGGAGTTTAAGTGATTACTGTTATGCAATCTCTTGGGATATTATAGCCAAGTTGAGTTATACCTAGGTTGATTTCGCAAATATGTTTTGAGTGATCTATGATGTTGAAATACTTAAAATATGTGTTTTCAAATTTCGAGGACGCAATTTATTTTAAGGGTGCTAGTATGTAATAGCCTAGTTTTTAAGAAGCTTTTATTTAAGCTTAATCACAGTTATTAGTCTAAGTAACTTTTTTTTTGTATTATAAAGCTTAATTATTATCTTTTTTATGATTTATAATTGCAAACAAAATAAGATGTATGTCTTATGATTTGAAATTATGGAAATGCCTTATGAGAAGAAAGAAAAGAGAAACTATATTCATCTCCTCCTCTTTCGTGGCTTAATGGGGAGAAGCCACAATTGTGGTTTGTTGTCAATTACTCATACCCTCCTAACAAAGTGAAAACCCCATATTCCTTCTTTATCTCTCAATAATTTTCTTCCTCCCTCTATTGTAGCTGTTCATTGCTATGTGAGAGCTAGGGCGAAGCTATTCGTCGCTACCACCACTCCTCCTTGCTTCGTTACTCTGGTCCCTATTTTTTTCTCACTCGTATGTTTCTGTCCTCTAGAGCCGCGCAGTCCTGTCGCTACGAGATTCACAGTTGCCGATGGTCCTTCGACCTCTGGTGCTGGTCTTTGTCGTCGTTGACGTTCAGGCGAAGCTGTTGTTTCCCTTCCCTTGTCTTTGCTGCCCTCGTTTTCTCTCACCTCTCCTCTGTATTCTGCCGCTGTTGTTCAGTGATGCATCTGGCAGGTGGTGCTGGTGGTTCTGCCACTGCTAGCGTTGTTGGGTGCTCGGTATGATGGTGTTCCGTCTAAGTCAGTGTTGTTCCTCCTTGAATTGCTATTATTGCTTCAATTTAGCGGGGTGAGATGTTGCTTCCGTCTTCTACTTCAATATAATACCAAAATTGAGCCTTGTTGAGCAATGGGCTAGAAGAATGGCAAACCGCACATGCGCGCGCGGGCCGGCTGGGCCGGGCTCGGGCTCGTGGGCGAGCGTGGCGTGGGCCTTGTGGTTCGTTTTATGATCGCCTTTAATTTTTGGGACTCGGTTTGTTCCGTTATTTCCTTTGCAAGATTCACGCAATCATATTGTAACGACAAATCAATTCTTGCCGTTTTTGTTGCAGCTATTACTCCATAATTTTCTCCCAGAATATTTCATTGCCGGTTTTTTCCTTTGCTTCTCTATTCTATATAAACCCTCTCTCTCTAGTTAAGAAATATATCATGATTCAGTCTTCCTCTCTACACAAAATTGTTCTCCAATATTTCGGGCTAAGTTCTGTTACTCCATCCGTCTGCTTGTGAGTGCACACAATCGGGCGACGCTGTGTTAATCCTGTTGGGTGGTCGTCGGGAGGAAGTTTGCACCGTCTGCGCGGCGAAATCACCTTTAAGGACAAAGTGGATCTCTCCGGGTCACAACATTCTTTTTTCTTGTTTCTCCTTTACATGTAAGATCGTTCTAACTATTTCTCTGTGTTCTGTCTCCTTGCGTGATAGTAATAACAATCTTAAAGGTGATTTTGTATTATTCTGTTGCTATGGCATCTCGTCCGACCATTCCCGGTATGTCTAAGATCGAGTCTCTTGAGGGGGAAACTATAAACGTTGGGTCATCAAGGTTAGGTTTTACCTTGAACAAATTGATGTGGCTTATGCGCTCGATGATTCCGTTATCCCTTTTGATGAGACCGAGAAACCGGCTTATGAGACTAAATTTGCTAAGGATGATAGAACATGTAAGGGGATGTTACTACACTATATGTCCAATGCACTACTTGATATTTACATGACTTATAACCATGCTAAGGACATTTGGGATACCCTGGAAAAGAAATATGGTGTTGATGATGCTGGTTCCAAACGCTACCGTATTAGTAAGTGGCTTAATTTTATGATAGATGATGAGAAAACCCATTATTGACCAGGTTCATGACTATGAAACTATTTGCACCAATATTGCTTCCGAGGGACTTGTTATTTGTGAGTATACCCAAAGCTATCGTGCTTATTGAGAAACCGCCTCCTTCTTGGAAAGACTATAGGAACCAACTTATGCACAAAAAGAGAGATCTTACCCTTGAAGAACTTGTTGGTCATATGAAAATTGAGGAAGAAAACCGTCTTAAGGACAAACCGTCTAATCATGATGTATTTCCTAAAGCTAATCTTGTGGAGTCCAAACACTCCAATTATGTCAGGTTCAAACTGAAGGCAAATAGTTCTCACAAGGGAGACAATAGTCTTAAATCTCATGGAGGTGTGCAGAAATACAGGTTCAAAGGCAGCTGTCATGAGTGCGGTAAACCTGGACACAAAGCCGCAAATTGCTGGAACAAAAAGAAGAACCAAGCAAACTTGGTGGAAGCAGTTGAAAACTTTGTTGCTGTTGTATCCGAGATCAACCTAGCTGGAGATAATTCTGAATGGATCGTGGACACAGGAGCAACGAGGCACATCTGCACCAACCGAGCCGTGTTCGATCAATATGAAAAGCTGGAAGGTGAAAATGTGTTCATGGGCAACTCTGCTTTAGCAAAAGTCGGCGGCAAAGGGAAGATTACTCTCAAACTCACTTCTGGAAAATTGCTTACTCTTACAAATGTACTTCATGTTCCTGAAATGCGTAGGAAGTTTGTTAACTAGGGCTGGTTTGAGGTTGTCTTTTGATTCTGATAGACTTGTTATCACCCATAATGGGGAATTTCTGGGGAAGGGATATTGTAACGGGGGGCTTTTTGCTATTGATGCCACTGTTGAACTCATGAATAAATCTGCTTCTACTTCTTCTGCTTACATTGCTGAGTCTATTGATTTATGGCATTCTAGATTAGGTCATGTGAATGCAGCCTCCATAAAACAGCTGAAACACTTGAACTTGATACCTAGCTTCTCCAATTCTGATTTGCCTAAATGTGAAATTTGTGTTGAAGCTAAATTTGCTAGGAAGCCTTTTAAATCATTTGATAGGCAATCCGAACTTCTTGAACTCATTCACTCGGACTTAGGAGACTTTAAGAACCATGAAAGTCGGGGAGGGAAGAAGTATTACATAACCTTTGTAGATGACTTTTCCTGTTACACCGTAGTATACCTTCTGAAATCTAAGGATGAGGCAGAGGGAATGTTTTTAAAGACCAAAGCTGAGGTTGAAAACCAATTGGATAGGAAAATTAAGAGACTTAGAAGTGATAGGGGAGGAGAATATGATCCTACTTCCCTTAAGACCTTCTGTGAACAAAATGGGATTATTCATAAGTTGACTGCCCCTTATACCCCCGAACAAAACGATATAGCTGAAAGGAAGAATAGAACCCTTAAGAACATGATGAATGCTATGTTGATTAGTTTTGGACTTCCAGATAACATGTGGGGAGAGGCTATATTATCCGCTTGTCATGTCTTGAACCGTGTGCGACATAAGAAGTTCGACAAAACCCCTTATGAGATGTGGAAAGGTCATATCCCTAACCTCAAATACCTGAAAGTGTGGGGGTGTCTTGCTAAGGTTGTCATACCTTTCTTTAAGAGGGACAAGATAGGGCCAAAGACTTGTGATTCCATTTTCACTGGTTATGCTTTTCATAGTGCTGCTTATCGCTTTCTTATTAAGGATGCTAGAGGTTCATATGCTTGTGGTTCTATTGTTGAATCAAGGGATGCTGAATTCTTTAAACATGTGTTTCCTTTGAAATGTTCTTCTACTACTTCAAGTTTTTCTTCTGCTGATCATGCTTTGTCTGTGCCTAGTCCTCAAGTGACTTTACATGTTGTAGAAGAAGAACCTAGGAGGAGTAAAAGACCTAGGAAAGATAACGCTTTGGTTCTCGATTTTGTCACCTCCTTCCCTACCGAAAGTTGTGTCCTAAATGAGAGTCTAGTGTCCGTCTTTATCTTAGAAGAAGACCCTAAGACCTATGTCGAGGCTATGAAATTTGTTGATGCTGTTTTTTGGAAAGAGGCCATAGATAGTGAGCTAGAGTCCATCATAAGTAACAACACTTGGGAATTAGCAGACCTTCCTAGGGGTTGTAAGCCTATCTCTAGCAAGTGGATCTTCAAAAAGAAGTTAAAGCCTGATGGTTCAATTGACAAGTATAAGGCAAGATTAGTTGTGAGGGGTTTTACTCAAAAGGAGTGAATTGACTATTTTGACACCTATTCCCCGAGTTACTAAGATTGCTACCATTAGGACTCTATTTGCCTTAATCGCTTTACATGGTCTTGTAGTACATCAAATGGATGTTAAGACTGCTTTCCTAGATGGTAACCTTGAGGAAGAAATCTATATGGATCAACCTGAAGGATGTGTAGTTTCGGGTCAAGAGCACAAGGTGTGTAAACTAGTAAATTCCCTTTATGGTTTAAAGCAAGCCCCTAAACAATGGTACCAAAAGTTTGATAATACCATAACCAATTTTGGGTTTCTTGTAAATGAGAGTGATACTTGTGTTTATTCTAAAAATGACTCTCGAGGTTGGGTGATCATCCTGTTTATATGTTGATGATATGTTGATTTTGGGACTAGCTTAGATCTTGTGAATGAAGTGAAAGAATTCTTAAGTACTAAGTTTGAAATGAAAGATATGGGTGAGGCCGGCCTTATTTTGGGAGTTAAAGTTTCTAGATCTTCTCATGGTTTCGGTTTGAGTCGCCCATTATGTTGAAAAGGTACTTAGGAAGTTCAACTCCTTTGATGTTGATCCAGCCAGACCCCTTATGACTCTAGTATCCACTTGGTGAAAAATAAGGGAGACCCTGTGAGCCAATCTGAGTATGCTAAAGTAATTGGTAGCATTATGTATTTGATGAATTGCACTAGACCTGATGTTGCATATGCTATTAGTAGACTCAAGACATACACTCATAATCCTAGCAAGGATCATTAGGGTGCTTTAGCGTCGTTTGCTTAGATACCTTAAAGAAACCATGGATTGGGGTATTCACTACTCTTCTTCTCCTGCTGTTTTAGAAGGTTATTGTGATGCTAATTGGGTATCTAGAAATGATGAGATTAACTCTACTAGTGGTTTTGTTTTTACCTTGGGTGGTGGTGCTATTTCTTGGAAATCTTGTAAACAATCTTGTCTCGCTATGTCAACTATGGAATCCGAGTTTGTTGCACTTGAGTTGGCGGGAAATGAGGCGTAATGGCTTAGAAACTTGCTGAATGATGTTCCATTGTGGGGAAACCTCGCTCCTTCGGTTGCACCGCATTGTGACTCTCGCAGCCTATTGCAAGTGGCAAAGAACAATGTCTACAATGGAAAGAAAAGGCACATTCGTCTCGTACACAAGGTTGTTAAAGATTTGATAAGCAAAGTGGAGTGATATCACCGGACTATGTAAAGTCCGAAAAGAACTTAACTGGATCCGTTTACGAAAGGTCTTTCTAGAAATGTAATTGTGGATGCATCCAGAGGGATGGGATTGAGACCCATTTGAAATGTAATAATGAAACCCTACTCTATGCAAATAGAGTTAAAGGGGCAACATTAGTAATAAAGGCACTTGTTTATTTCTATCCCTCTTATGAAAAATTGCGTTGAAAAGTGCTTACCACTAGTGATTGAGGATGAGCAAAGGGCTCTTAATGAACCCATATCCACAGGTGTGTGGTGGTGTGTGGTGGTACACACTTGATGGGATTCACCTACTTAATTAGATGTGGAAGTGGGGCCGCTTCCTATGAGAAAATGTGGGTCATTTCTCTAGAGCATCTATGAGTATCCAGGTAGGCGTATGGCCAGTATTGGCGCCACATTGATCGCGGAGTGACAACTTCTTTTAAAGATAGATGTGTGTTTTAGATAAAGGTTTTAAGTTCTCTTAAGTTCAAGATGAACATCACTTAATTGAACAAGATTCCCAAATCTGATTGACTAAGTGTTAATTCAAGTCGTAAGACATTAACACTGATGCATCACTTCTTTTCAAGCCCGAAATTGTTTATTCTTCTTTTCTTCCTCTAACTTTAATTCTTGTGGGGGATTGTTGGAATTAAAGCCTCAAAGTTAGCCTTAGTTATGGAGTATTTCTTTGTTTGCTTTTGTTCATGAAATACCCAAGTCCCACATGGAAAGAATATAAAGGTCCTTCCTTGTTTATATACTATTATGTTCCTTTTAGCTTTGTTGAGCAATGGGCTAGAAGAATGGCAAACCACACACGCGTGCGCGCGCCGGCCGGGCCGGGCCGGGCTCGGGCAAATCAATTCTTGCCGTTTTTATAGCAGCTATTACTCCATAATTTTCTCCCAGAATATTTCATTGCCGGTTTTTTCTTTTGCTTCTCTATTCTATATAAACCCTCTCTCCCGGTTAAGAAATATATCATGATTCGCCTTCCTCTCTACACAAAATTGTTCTCCAATATTTCGGGCTAAGTTCTGTCACTCCATCCGTCTGCTTGTGAGTGCATACAATCGGGCGCGCTGTGTTAATCCTGGAGGGTGGTCGTCGGGAGGAAGTTTACACCCGTGCTGCGGCGAAATCACCTTTAAAGACAGTGGATCTCTCCACGTCACATCATTCTTTTTTCTTGTTTCCCATTTACAAGTAAGATCGTTCTAACTATTTCTCTTTGTTCTGTCTCCTTGCGTGATAGTAATAACATTTGACACTACTAATATTATATGGTCAGCACTAGTGGGTTACTACGTTTAAACTTATGACGACTCGTAAATGTTTAAGCTAGCTAGTGTTAGAGTACTTTTAAACAAATGGTCATATTTTACCATAAAGGGGTCATTTGTACTATAAGTGATCCCTTAGGATAAAAGGTTATCTTCGTTGTACTGTATAAAATTATAATACGAGAATTTGTATTATATAGAAACATGATGTAACTTAACAATATTAATCTCAATAATTCCAAACCTGTTGAGAATACATGTTGCCATGATGGAAAAACTCGACTTGGAAAACCATATTTGGGCTCCGTTTGGTAGGGCGTAAAATATTTTTCTGGAAAACTGTTTTCCTTTATTTCCAATTTTACATTGTTTGGTTTGCAAAGGAGTGTAAAACCATTTTCCCTAGAAGTAAAATTTCTCTCATAATGATGGAAAACCATTTTCCCTTCAAAATGAAGGGAAAACTGCTTTTCCTTCCTTTTCCTTATCTCTCTTGAACACTCTTCTCACTACCTCCTTACTTTCCCTTTCATTTTCCTTTCTTTTTATCATTTTTCTTACATTGAACCAAACAACGAAAACTAATTTTGGAATTGTGTTTTCCATTGTAAATTGTTTTCCATGAAAATCATTTTACACTGAAAACGTTTTACACCCAACCAAACGCATCCTTGGAGTGTTCTTGGTAGTTCTCTGGATTATTCTTTATGTGGCATTTTGGTGGTAGTTTTGGAAATTGTTATGCTGTGGTGTTTGCTCAACTTTTTCTTAAAAGAGTATGTATATCTTCCTTAATAGAACCAGAACATGTGTGTATTTCTTAAAAAGTAAGAATAGATGCTTGTCTCTAAAGTAAATAACAAGCTACACAGATTGAGGAAGTAATAAGTGGGTAATGGGTATGTAGGTGAATAGGGGAAACACATTACAGGATTATATTCCACCAACTACTTTCAAACATATTATAGGATATTCCATTATAGAAGTTCTCATTATTTGTTTTCGGATGACACAAAAGGATAAAGCATAACTTTACTTTGCTTAGGCGCATCAAATACTGAACATAGCAACAATCCAAATAGCTTCAATGGCTTTCATTTACCACTATAAGACCTCTCCTTGCCAAGGATATGTTAATAAATGGTATCATTTGATCCTAGGGTGTATCTTTGGTGGTTAATGAATCTCTACATGTGAAACTTCATGTATCACTTGTTTCTGTGTTCCCGAGCTTGCTCTGGACCTCCTTTACACCTTTGCATTCATTTTTTGGCCCTTCCTCTTAAGATCTTGTTTAATTTCACATGTTAAAATCTTGTTTCCATGTCTCAGACATTGGATCTCACACTCGTTTTTATGGTGGATATCATGAAGAGTCAATCATTGAACATCACTATCATTCGCATCACAAGAATCCAACTTGAATTACCTTCAAAGACCTTTTGCACCATCATATGACCTTGGGATATTTCTAGGTAGTTTCCTATGAGCTTAGGATGCATCCTATGTGGTCTATTGCCTACAATTTAGAACATCCAAAAACGTGAATTGTAGCTTTTATATTTGGTTTTTTTTTTTGACTTTTTTGGACTAGATGATATTTTATATTAGAAACCATTCCAAGGGCCTTGAAATGATTCTTAGGTGGTTGGGGCCTCTAAATTAACTTAATTCGTCATGTACAACTTGTTATGTATAGTTCTCATTTGACTCCGAAATAGCTTGGAAGCCACTGCATGCCTATTTTTAGTCATTGGGTAGCTTTCAAATGGTATCCTATAACTCTAGGTTGCGTCCTATGGCTCGTTGAGTGTCGTCCTCCGTTGTTCGATTGTTCGCCGATTCAAGTGGTACGTGAGTTGGGTTTAGAACGTCGTGAGATAGTTCACATAATCGAATGGAGGCTAACTGTTGAGCCCACCCTGGCTCGACATAAGATTGAAAGATCCAAACCTTCCTCTTTGGAGCACAAAAGGGATGTGGCCCTGAAAGTGTGAAGTAGCCTTCAAGTTTGGATGATCGGGATACTTTTCATTTTTCAACTATTATATTTAGTTCTTACTTTTTTCATGGTCTCTATTACAAATAACTATTAAACTTTTGAATTGTATGTAAGAAATTTGACATCTGAAACTACATTATTTATTAGGTACATTGTGAGAGTTGATCGGATTGTTCGGACTTGATCTGGCTTTGTTTGGCTTTTTCCTTTGTTTGCTTGAAGCCCAGCCTATAAATCCTCGAAAATCGGCTGAACTCTATCTCCTCGACTCAAAAACCTTTTTTTAGTGAGGGAGAGGTGGTAGCTCACTGGAGTATGTCCAGGGTTCGAATCTTCACCCAACAATATGTTGTGGCATTTACTTACAGGTTGTTTAGCGCTACTACTAAACTTTTGAGATCCTGTGTCATCGCTAGAGTTAGTACAAGATTAGTTTTTCGGACCAATTATTTTTCCTAATCAAATAAATCAACAATAGCTATATTGGAAAATGAAGAATCCAACGTGCTCCCCAGTCCCCATCCCCTATAGGCCCACACACTACAATCTTCAATCAGCTGCCTCACGCCTCACGCAAGTGTGGAAAATGAAGAATGAGAATGTTTGGTAATCCAAACCCACTGAGGCACTGACGAAGTCCGTTGTTCACGCAAACTTTCCTTGTGTAAGACAGAAGACTAAGGAAAGTATATGAAGACTATGGAAAGTATATGAATTATATATGATAATATTGTTCATAGCAATGTAAAAAACGTGCTCTTGAAATTTGGGCTGAAACTTGTATGGTTCATCAGCATTAAAACTCATTCAATTTGAAAGATAATCTACCAGAAAAAGTGTGCCACCGAACTAATTTTTCAAACTTGTAAAGCATGTGCGTTTAGGCTGAAAAAAATGCACTTTGAATTAGTTACGATGATGGACTTGTTCGTTGTTAGCATTAGTGGCAGCTGTATGCTAGGAAATATGGATTTGTTGCTAAATCAAAAGGTTTTCACGCCTGCCAGTTTCATGTTTTTGACGTTTTTGGTACTTTTGATTTCTTTTCATTTCATGTCGATAAAAGCTGTTGAACAATATATCTTGTTGCCGACATCTATCTCCAATTGTCCATTGTATCAAAGAAAGAAGTTCAATAAATTAATACTATTTAATTTTTGATAATTTGATATTGGTTTTATTGCTGAATCATTGAGGCTACAAAGGTATGACAATAGCATTAGTACAAAGGTATGACAAAAATTAATACTATAATAAGTAGAGTTATTTAAAGGCAGGCGTGACGGAATTTCACGCGAAAAAAAAAAAGGCTTACGAGGAGATAGGGTTGGGTCGAGTTTTGGGTATATTTAGGTTCGAGCCAACAAAAGGAAGAGCCTAAGAATTTGCACTTCATGAGACATATAGGGCTAGACCGAGTCAGTGTAAAAAGACCAATTCTATACTATGTGTACCTAAGGTTGGGATGTCATACTTCATACATTCAATTCAAAATTAGACTTTTATAGTTAAGAATGAGTAATGGGGACCATGAAAAAACAAATAGAAATAAACCATCCAAACTTAAAAGCTGCTACACACTTTCGAATATTCTCAGGGTTCGAGCAATATATTTCATGGGATGCATCCTAAAGTCATAGGAGATCATTTGAAAGCAAGTCCATGACTAAAAAACACATGTGGTGGCTTTCGAATCTGTTTCAGAGTTGAACAAGCTATAAAAACAAGAACAAGATGTAGGATTGCGTGGAATCTACTTAGTTTGTGTTTGGATTTTTGTTACAACAAATGAATCAACATTAGTTTTAGGAAAAATGGTTTTTAATAAGTCAACATTTGCATGGTCTTCCCATTTTAAGTATACCTTTTGATTATCCCTGATTGAGTTAGACTTGTATGTCTGTTTTCTTCTATTGAGTTTTAACCTGTTTGTGACTTGTTTAGTAGGTTACTTATGATATGTGTTACAATGTCCCACCCCCACCCTCGCCTCCCTCGCCTATTTTAGAAGAAGGGACTTGTAATACGTATCATAAGTAACCTAATAAACAAGTCACAAACAGGTTAAAACTCAATAGAAGAAAACAGTCATACAAGCCTAACTCAATCAGGGATAATCAAAAGGTAGACTTAAAATGGGAAGATCGCGCAAAGGTTGACTTATTTAAAATAATTTTTCCTTAGTTTTATTGTGTAAGATATCTGATACATATAACCCTTTTTTATTTGTTGTTCTCACTGTCCTTTAATTTACACGATCTCTTAGAATAGATTTTAACTATATCTTCCAAAGTACTTATGTAAATATATTAATCAATAATAATTTTCAAAAAAATATTTTTTTAATGTCAAAGATATTAAAAGTTGAAGTTTTCAAAGTTTGACAATAATAGTCAAAGTGGATAAACAAAAAATTTACAGAGGGGAGCATTTTTTTTTTTTTGACAGGAAGAAAAAGGAATTCACACATAAGGGATAGCCAAACAGCACTTACATTATTCAAATCCTGAAAAATCGAAAAAACCAACACAAGTACATAACACCTTGGAACTAGATACATAGCAGATTTGATTAGAAATAGCCTTAATAAAAAACTTCATCCGAAGCAATACAATCTATAAGTTCGCTCTGATTCGGCTTAACTTCCGCTGATGCATAGTTGTTTGGGTGAAAATACTTCTGTGGTCTTCTAGATTCTTACAGAGAATATAGATTGTTAGATCTTCCTCAGACGAACAAAATAAGAAATTAAACACACTAGAATAAATATCATCTTAAGGATGAGATATACTTATTGGAAGCAATTAAAAGAGTTTTTGGGGCTTACCACAGGTAAGAACACCAATGGAAGCCCCTACAATGATTCACAATTGAGTACAAGAAGAAAAGAGATGAAAGAGAAATAAAAAGAAGGGTAAAGAATGAAGGAAAGACCTTCAAAAAAGCAGAAAAAAACCTAGCGATGGAGGATAGGAAAAAATCTCCCAAGAAGAAAACGTAGAGGGAACGAAAAAACCCTCCCACAAAGGGAGCATTGAAAATAATAAAAGTGTATAACTACATTAAATTGTTTTTCGGCAATCAATATCAAAAGAAGGATGGCGAATGACCACACCTATATATATACAAGGAAAAATTGACAAGAATAATCCAAACTATCAAACTTCAAAATAATCCCAACTATGGGTTATTCTAGAATAATCCAAACTATTGAGAGTACTTTATGAAAATAATCCAAACTTTTAATTATCCTATATATAATAGACCCAAAAGGGATCATTGAAGGCAAGAAAAATAAAAGTTTGGATTATTTTGGGAAGGTACCCCAAATAGTTTGGATTATTCCAAAATAACCCAAAGTTGGGATTATTTTGAGCGGACCGGTCATAGTTGAGATTATTTCTGTCAATTTTTCCTATATACAATGGTAAGGTTTTTGGGTGATTATCGTTTCTTAGTATGGGAAGATGTTAGTTCTACATAAAAAATAAAAATAAAAACGTTATTTTTTCTTGAACCCAAAAGAAATTTGACTATTTGAGTATGATATATAGAGCTGGCAAAGGGTCGAATCTGGACTGAATCCTAAAATAAGGTCAAAGTTCGATCAGCAAGATTGAAAAAAACATGTGGACGTCATTTGGGTATTAAAAAATTTAGTCGGTTTCTTGATGACATAAAAACCTAAATTTTCGTCCAAATATATATTATATCGAGATGTGTAGGAAAAATTGACATGAATAATCCCAACTTTCATCAGTCTTCTCAAAATAATCCCAACTTTGAATTATTTCAGAATAATCCCAACTTTAGAGTGTACACTCTCAAGATAATCCGAACTATTAATTTTCAATATATTATAGACCTAAATTGGATTAGTGTCGGCAAAGAAAAAATAGTTTGGCTTATTTTGAGAAGGTTCCTTCAAAAGTTGGGATTATTCTCGAATAATCCAAAGTTCGATTATTTTGAGAAGACGCGAAAAGGGATTGCTCATGCGAATTTTTCCCAGCATGTGTATGACCTCATGAATTTTTTTTCCTTTCCATTGATTGTGCCACATTGTGACTTAAATTTCGCATCCCAATTTTAAAAACCAGCTTTAATAGTTTATATAAGTTGGTGAAAAACACACACATATATATATACTACAAAAAAAAAAGAATTAGTGAACGATACATGCCTCATCTTATAAACTCCAACAAAAAATAGACTTGTTTTAGTGTCATTTGTTGGAACTCTATACCTACATATCAAGGGCAATGGCGGATCTAAAATAATATATTAAAGAGCGTAAGAAACTATGTATTACCATATGGTCTATTGTAGTTAAGAAGTCATTAGTTTAATTGTATGATTGACAATATAACTAAAAGTAAGTGTATTGTTGGCAAAAGTCAGTTATACAAGTGTACTATTGAAAATTTACATTTTATAAAATAAAATACTAAAAATCAAAAAGTGGGATAACATGACCCCATCTCAAAGGGTACCTCCACCTCTAATTAGGAACAATCATGATTCATTGTCTTTATTTTATACTAAAATGATCAATAGGTGTATTACCCGCACCAAAAAAACAAAAATAAAGAGGTGTATTACTTTTATATGCTCCTCAACTTTACGAACTTCCAGTAGATAAGATGATATGATGAATTATTATTACGTTGAATTATTATTCTTGTTGCTATACATAGGTTGAATTATTACGCACTCCATTTAACAAGTTATTGAGAAGGGTCGTATTATCGTCAATCCCGCGTGTAAGTCGTGCTTAATAATCTTAAAAGTCTTGATCTCCCCTTAATACCAAATCACAATTTCGCAACATCTCCCTTATCCCTTCTACTCCCCTACTCCAGCAAAATACTACTCCATCCGTCCCATAATATAGTGCTTGTTTCTTTTTTACACGGTCTCCAAGATAAACATTTGACCTTCAATATCTTCAATTCCTTAATAATAAAAAATATAAAAAGTTGATATTATGAAACTACAGATTGAGGCGAATCTAGTAAGATCCCACATGAATATGTTTTTTTATATATACAAATGAGAATATATGGTCAAAGATTTTAAAGTTTGACCTCAAGAGATAAAAAAAGACTATATTTATGGGGACGGAGGGAGTAATAAGGAAAAAATTGCGTGTTCCACTATAATAAATCAAAAGTACACCTCAAAGTAAATAAATCTTCTAGATTAAACCAAGAGGCGTTTGGTTGGAGGGTTTCAAGAAAGGGAAAGAAAATTGAGTTCCTTGTTTTCCTTTTTGAGTATTTGGTTAGTGCTTTTTTTAAACCCCGTACCCCTTTTTTCTTTTAGGATTACCCCACTTCTCCTTAGTTTGATTCCCACCCCCACCCCCACCCCCACCCCCCAAGGTTTGGGATTATCCCATATCCCTCTACCATACAACTACCGACCACCGTTATTATTATTATTATTATTATTATTATTAAATAATAATTGTAATAATTTTCCATTCTTTTTGGTGTTCCTAACCAAACAACATTTTTAATCAAAGGGAAACCCTTTCCATTCCCCTTGTAATCATTTCTCATACCATTTCCCTTTCCTGTTAACGAATCAAACGCCCGCTAAGTTTGGTTGGACAGAAACATTAATAATAGAAAATCAATTCCTTTACAAACCTCAAGTATAAATTAGTATTTCTTTATCTATTTGATTCATAACAATTAAAATTAGTCAAAAAAATGAAAATTAAAAACGGGATGAAGAAGGATAGATGGATAAAAGAGAGAGGATAACAATTTCCATCTAGAAAACAACTGTTCTACATACATGCGAAGATTTTTTTTTTTTTTGCTCTTTCCAATTAAAGTCATTTTTGTTATGAAAATGTTTACCTAAAAGACCATATACCTCTAAGGATGCAAGTCTTTTAACCTGGATTAATCTAAACTAAGATTATTAGATATAATTAACCCAAAAAAATTATCATACACTTAATTAAGTGTACCATGAGCATGGTACACCCAAGGTTATTTTTTTGCTCATTGCTCATTTGAAATCATCCAAATGAGCTAAATGTACTAAAAAAAAGAGTTCGAAATTAGCAAAAATTAGTCTTGGGTGTACCATGCACATGATACATCTAGGTGTATGATGAATGAACTCTGATTAGACCTAATCAACTCATTTCACCTTATTAATTATACCTTATTGACATAAGTATCCCTAATTAAAGATGATTAGCTTTAAAAACTTGTTTAAGATAATAAGAAGTCCCTTAAGACTAAAGTACCTTATTTGAGGGTTAGTAAACTCCGTTTAAAACTGTTTTACAATAAAGTTATGATAATGATTCTTCACTTTTCGCCCTAAAATATAATTTTGTAAGTTTTAAGGAAGCCACTACATAAATCAAATGGGTCACTTATATGGGTTATTTCAACTATAAATGATACATGTAGAGCAAAATTTATTCTTATATTATCATATATTATGATAAAATAGTCTTATATGAGATTTTGTAGTTTGAGGGGTTAACAACAACTAAAGTAGGGGTTTAAATGAGACGAGACAACTTACGAGCTGTTTGATATCAACTATGTCAAAACTCAGTCAAAGCTCGACTCGAGTGACCTCGAAACGAACTTGAGATGTTGGCGAGTTGAGTTGAGCAACTCGATACTCGACTCAAAAATCATGAGAAGTTCGAGTACCCAATTCTCTATAGCAAAATACCTAAATTCACAAAATTTCTACCTTAGGGTTGCTTTAAATACGAGACACTTGCAAGCTACTCGAGATCTATTTGATCAAAGCTCGATCCGATCAAAACTCGACTTGATAGAAGCTCGGTCAGAACTCGACTCGAGTGAGCTCGACTCAAGATGCTAAGAGTCGAGTCGAGTCGAGCAAGCTCAAACTCAAACTCAAACTCAAACTCGACTAGCATCGTTTACACTACTCCTAAGCTAAAGCACCATTCAAAAATAAAAATAAAAAAGTAAAATAAAGATAAGAATTAAAGCTCATTCACGCCCTTTACCGCTTCTACCCCTATAGATGGTCTCTGTAGTCCCATTGTATCTCGTGAACACCGTGAACGTGATTGAATTAAAACCCCACTTCTCAACTTCTTGTCTCCTCCCTCCCTTTTTTCCACTCCAAACCAATAAAGTATATACACTATTATATAAACCAACTCTTTCCTTTCAACTTCTTTATATTAATGGGTTGATTCATTCTCTTGTTTACAAATTCTTCTATTTTCTTCTTATGCAGTTACATTATTTCACGACAAACACACCACTCTTAACGTAACGCATTAATTCCCGCTATGGCAAAATCTCACGTTGAACTCGACTTCTTTGGGTTGCATAATCTCACCAATTCCTTGGCTCCTGCTCCTCAACCTCAACCTCAACCTCAACCTCAATCTCGCCTTGATCGCCGTCAAAGTTTCCATGGTAAGATTATTCTTTTCTCGAGACTATATCTTAACTGATCCCGATATCATTTATTCATTAACGTTGATCATAGGATAACTTTCTCTCAACGGAAATTTAAAATAAAATTATACTTCACTTTATACTCATTTTGAAAGATTTTTTTTACTATGTTTTATTATAAAGTTTACTATATTTATATGAACAGGAATTTCAAAGATGAATCCGGAGATTGTGAAAAGTGTAATTGCATCAGCTAGTAAATATGGTACACCAGAAAATGCTACCAAGTCATTGTCTCTCCCTGGGACTCCTCGTCTTGGAGTTTCTCAACTGCCCATCTTTCATCCTCATCCATTTTCCAGGTTTGTTTCTTCCTTCTTTTTAGGAGTATAATATATTCTTTTCTTGAACGTGTTTTTTTAATGTTGAATTAGAGAATATTATTGAATCAATAAATGGTCAAATACTCAAATTCTATATGTATTGTAATATAATTGACTTTTTAAGAAATTTTACCATTCTTGCATTTTGCGCTTTATTTTAATATTATAGTTACCGTGCGAAATCAAATGAGTACGGTAACTAAACGTGGATGGAGCAATTAAATGAAAAAAAAAAACGCACTTTCTCCGTTCTGAAACGAGTGAAACGCTCTTTTCTTTTACATTACATGAGCTTTTTGAGATAAGTGTTTCACTCAATTTTAGAACGGATGAAGTATTAAAGTTGAACTTTTTTAAAATTTTAAACAGATAGTTTCTGAATGAATTGAATATGGATTCAATATTTTCAAAGATTTAGCTAATTTATATTATAAAATAGGCAAGGAAGCATGGAGAAAGAAGCAGGAGATACTCCTCCCATGACCATATTCTACAATGGGACAGTCTCAGTTTTTGATCTTCCCCAGGACAAGGTTTTGTTATTTTTATTGTTATTGTTTTGGTTGATAATAATTAAAGAACACGTATAATCTGTTTACTCGAAGTATACTCTCGTGTGTAGGATCTAAATTGCGCTACAATAAGCTCTTTAATAACGCAATAATTAATTTAGTTGATGATCAACAGGCTGAGTACATAATCAAGTTTGCAATGGAAAAGAATATCTCTAGTAATGATGGCCAAATCGTGGATGATTCCTGTTTTAACTCCGAAACTACTGAAAATATGAATATCCTTGGGTCACTTAATGATGGGGGTTAGTAGTAAGTTTAATTTGGTTTAACAATTAAAGCTGTTATTGACAAAGTGCTTCTTTCATAACATGATTTCTTTGCATTTTGGATATGTTTGTTATATGCAGATATGCCTATTAAACGTAAAAAATCACTTCAAAGGTTCTTTGAGAAGCGCAAAGAGAGGTAATCTACTCTCTTCGTATAGAATTGTTAAAACTCTCGCCTTTTAGGATAGTTTATGCGATGTTTATTCTTAAATTAGTGTTTAAAGGTAATTAGAAAATGTCATAGCATGCCAATTTGATGTCATCCGATTTCAAGTTATAGCCTAATTTCAGTAATTACCGCATGGCTAGTCATTGTTAACCGCAATAATTTAATTACTTCATCCGTAAGACCGTAACAAAATAGATGTTACACTTTGACTTTCACGCTTGTTGATACAGTACTTCGACCATTAATAAATTTAATTGTGTATTAGTAAATATTAGAAGAAGTTAACATTATGAAAGTATACACTGAGACGAATCCAACAACATATTATATAGTAACGGTAGATTTTATCTAAAACTAAAAAATGCATGGTCAAATGTAGTCGGTGAATAGTGTAATTTTCAAAGTGTGACATTTATATTGTTATGGAGGAAGTATATGAACTCCACATTCCACATGCCCTTTGTATATATTTATTTAACTCTCTACCCTATTAGCTAGGATTACAAGAGTAGTTGTTGTAAGTCACTTTTGAACCTAATTTAGAGATTTATTTTTCATAAGGAAATCGCCTTAATTAGGTTAATTTGGAAGATGTAAGGCAAGACTTGATTTTTACGATCACATGTGTTTAATCACTTACTTGCATAGGATAAGCATAAGTTAGACGGGTCCGGATCCTCTAGAGTTTTATGAAAACTCTACAAAGTAGAGTTGAATCCTAACCATATATTATAAAACCAAGGGCTCATGATTAGTGAGAAAGGAAAATATATGGGCAGAATATTCGGGGGAAAGATAGGGGGTCTTTGGGAAAGAAAATACAAGCCTTTGATTTCTTAATAAACGACTAATATTTAACGAACTCTACCATGTAGAGTTATTTTGAAACTCTAGAGGATCTCAACACAAGTTAGACTCGGGGTCAGTTACTGAGGAATCCCCCTTCGATGTCTTAGTGAAGGATTAAGAGAGACAATATCTATTAATCTTGGAGAGTGCAACCTTGTGTGAACTAGGTGATTGTTTCACACTCGAAACAAGTAATATATGAGACGGTGGAGGAGGAAAGGATTTGGACTAATGTACGATAACCTATTCGCCATAGTACCTTACTATTAATGGGATTGATCTATTTCTTTCTGTCTTTAAGTAATAGAGCAATTTGGCACACTTTGTAATAAAATTGAATAGGTAGAGGGGTAAAAAGTAAATGTTACTATGACGAGCTAAAAGAAATGATTTTGCAGGGGTAGATGAGGACGTGCAAGAAGCGCAACAGCATAGGGCCCCAAAATTATAAGGGCCTTAGAATAATATATTATTTTAAAATTTTTACTTCATAATTAAGTAAATCACCCTTATTTTCCACCCTTAATAAATTTCTCCATGATTTATTTTGAAATTTTCAACTTTCTGTCTTTAATACTCCAACCTTCTATCTTTGTATTTTATAAATTTGAGGGGCTCAATTTTCATATTAGAACAGGAGCCCCAAAATCTTCAAGACGGTCTCGTGATTTTGAACACCCCAAATTAAATTTTCCGCAAGTATTTTGTGACTAAGAACATTGGTTAATTAATGGGTCATGCATTTGTTCTGAATGTTGGACTTTAAAGACCTTTGCGATTGATAAGACCCTTCTGAGGACGATATCTTAGACTAAGAGGATCCTCCACAAAAGAAAAGAAGATAAACATGCTTGAAAAATTGAAACCTTCAACTACTTACTACTTAACACGAAAAGGGTAATAGAAGTAGTTGTCAATGTTTTAAATGGTCTTTAAAATTCCCCTCAAAAAAATAATTTTCTGAAAAGGGGAGATAGTATATGCATTATCCATTATTCATTATTCATTATTCAAGGCTATGATAATTATGCATTCATACTATTATTGAAGGATTTATCTTTTACAATTTTGAAAAACAATTGAGACAACAATTGATAATTCAATTTACATAAGAAAAAAAAAACCACAAGAGGTACAAAAGATCATTTCCAATGAGGGTAAAAGGGTGAATATGTACTTCAAATGTGAAAAAAATTGTAATTGTATAAGTTAAGTTTGTGATTATTTATAGAACATTCAATTAGTAATAAGTGAAGGCTAATTTGGAACAAATTAGTAAATAAACCTATGTCTAGATGAATTAACAAATCATACATTTAGCGTTTCTGTAAGGGATCATTTGGTTCACTATTTTTAGGGTCCAAAAAAGGAATCAATTACCGATTTGCTTTCTTCTTGTTTAGTTCAATAGTCTCTCATCATATCCATTACCATTACTATTCCTCCAATTAGTTACCTTCCCCTCCCCCTCAAGTAACAAAATCCATTACTTGGTGATAATGGTTACCATTCATTTTCATTCCTTGATTTGAATTAGATACTCATTAAAGATAACTATTATTGTTACCATTCCCTTCTATTTGTTTTCATTTCCGTTTCATTTCATTCCATATCTTGAATCAAACTATCCCTAAAACTATAACGAAATTTTCCACAAAGATGGGCACATAATAATAGACTTGAGACCAATATACCCTAATTTGCATAATTGCATTGATGATTGACTCGTGAAGGTATACATTTTTACTATTTTAGATTTTCACATGGCAACGATATCATGTGATGTACACAGTACTTTAATTCTGGAAGTGGAAAGGTATACACGTTTTTGGTGTTTGGGGGACATTATTTGCACTCTTTCCTGGAAGAATCATCTGACCATCTTTATGTGAATTGACAACTTTCTCCAAACATCTTTGTCTGATCGGTTGAGTGGGTCTTCTTCCTCTTCCATTCCGTAATATCTGTGTAAACTCTTCTCCATTTACTTCTAACATCTACTCAAATTATACTAAAACAAAAATCAAAAGAGACACGTGTCACATTCTTATATAAAGATGCAATGATATATTGTTATATTTATTTTTATGTATATCATTAAAATAGTTGAATACTCCATCCGTCCTAATTTAATTGCTACATTTGCTTTTTCACAGTTTACGAGATGCAACTTTAAATGTCAATATCTTGAGTTACATATATGAAAAAATTATAAAAATTATATATTTGGAAAATACAAATTGGGACGAATCAAACAAGATCCCACATGACTATGTGTTTTCTTATGTATATAAACTAAAATGCAGTCAAAGTTATGACGTGAATAGTGCCAATAGTTAAAATGTAGCAACTAATATGGGACGGAGGTAGTATATTGAAAGATAAGGGATCCTGAGCTTCTTGTAATGTGCTAGAATCGAAACCCTGTCACAGCATTAAGGGTCTTATAAGTTACCACTACTCGGCCAACTTTTAATTTTTAGTTGATCTCCATACTATGTGAATATATTGTATCATATCAAATGGGATTTTCATAATAAACCTAAAATAATACTTGCACTAATTAAATATTAGAGTATGGGACTCCATACTTTAGATTAAATACATTACTAAAGAACCAACTAACGACGTGACGATGTTGGTTGTTGGATGCAGGTTGATATCAGTATCACCATATACAAGCATGGACCACGTGGCTTCCTTCCACCACCTACAAAAGACCTAATATAAATATCGGACTAACAGACAAACGTTAATTAATTATGTTCATTGCCACCCTCTTTATTTTGTTGTTGTATTATTTAGTATTAGTCTTGTTTCTTCCTTTCTGTATAAAAGTTTCTTCCTTCTCCCGTGTTTCGTGCCTCTTTCCTATGGGAATTTTGCACGTTTTGATTTGTCATATTCATATAGTATCATATAGTATAATTTACTATATGGTTGAAAAATGAAGCTTCTAGGGTCTAGACTACACCGACCAACGACAAATCATTGAAGAATATACTATATATTATAGCTTATAGTGTCTCTAGCATGGAGTGGTTCGTAAAGCAATGAAGAGGGTGATTATTATTTTATATAATTATATCCTTTAGTGTCTCTTATTTCTTTGTTTGTTACGTTAAATATAATAAAGATTTTAGTCACGTTTAATTTGACTTGTTCTTCTCTATTCTCCACCAACCAAGTTAGGTTGACTTTGTATTTATTTTGCATCTAATCAGTCTTCAGTGATGAAGTACTTTTCTTCTTCTTCTTTTATTATAGTAGTTTTAATGTTTTATAAAGCATTGATGTTATGAGGTTTATTTTCTTCATTTGTGTACTCTTCTGTTGCTGGATATTGGGGGAGTGGGGACAAATTAGTTTCATTCTCTCTGCCTTGTGAATTTGTGATTATATGTATGGGATATTACATTCATCCGAATCACGGTTTTGAGTTATTTTTGCATGAAGTCACTTTTAAGATCATATTTTCTCCCCTTCTAAGCACTCAATGTACAAGAAATGACTCAATTTTTTAAGAGCATTTTCGACAAAAATAGTTGTTAGCATGTCAGATTTGCTATTAAAAGAAAAACGAGTAAAAAAAAATGTAACCGGTCAAAAAGTTTTTACAATTAATTTAAAGATAAAGAATATGGAAACCAGTTTGTAAAATTATAAATTTTTTATTTATGATACTTGAATCATCTTGACCATCCGATATGGATGATCTAAGAAGCCAAATTGGTTCTTCGCTCTCATTTTAGGGTATACTTTCCATTGCATCTTAATAGTGTATTTTCTAATTATTTGTATTGCTCGTAGACCTTGCCATTGAATGGGCCAATTTACTTGATTCCAAAATCCTGGCCTCCGAATTTGCTTAATTTTTAGTCATCTCCATCATATCTTACATAATGATGTATGTTTCTACTATCTTTATTATTTGCCCTGAACAATTATTAGGCGAAAATTATTTTAAGTTCTCCTTTTTAAACGAAAGAAGGAAGTATAGGAATGTAATTGGAAATCTTAGTCTAAGAAATGTTTTAATGTGAACTAAATTTTCAAGTATAAAAAACTTTAAATACCAAGTCCAATTAGGCCCATCTAAATTGAACCCTAAATGCAATGATTTTTTGGGTCAGGTTAGGTCACTTACTCACAAGTCACATCATAGGTTAGGGATTTAAATACAATAAAAAACTCAAAGTGCATTAGGGCTCATTCAACTCCTTCCTCTGTTTATCCAATGGATACAAGCTCTAATTGTTACTCCCTCCGTCCCAAAAAGATCTGAACAGAACACTTATTGAGACACGTAGTTTTAGGTGATAAGTTATGGTGTGGTTATCAAATGTTATTTTATTTAAAAAGTGGATGTAATAGGAGTTGGTGGGGTATTTTTCATTAGAAGAGAGAGAAAGTTGAGTAACTTTTAATTGATAAAACGTAGAGTGTGGGCCAAAGATGTGTAAAAGAAATAATATATTAATGATGGAACCATGCCAAAAATGAAAGTGTTCAAACTAATTTGGGACAAATATAAAAGGAAAGTGTTCAGACTATTCTGGAACGGAGGTACTATTATCTAGTCACTTTATACTTTGACACTATTCAAATAATCTATTTTGACTATCATTCATGATTTATACTGAAATCAAACATAGTCAATGTATGAATCTAATACTCCCTCCGTCCTATAAATAATGCTTACATTCCTTTTAAGGGGTCCCAAAATATTATTCTTGTTTATCACCTTTCCAATTATAAAATGCTATGAATTTTCCAAATTACCCTCATTGAGTATTTTTTTTTCCAGTTTTGTCCTCAGTTTGCCTTGAAAAACTGTACCAACATTAATGTTTCATAAATAAAAACAGAGAAGAAATAAATGCTTCTGCTCTTTTTAATAAAAACCTTTCAAATGCCACATTACATCCGTGCCAAATTATTTCCAGTGCAAAAAAAAAAAAAAATAAACACTATATTATGGGACAGAAGAAGTATAATCTATTTTGTCTATTATTCATGTTTACACTCAAATCAAATTCATATTAGTATAAATTAAACTCACAATTTCTTATAAAAATTTCAACACAATAAAGCAAAGCATCGGTTTATTACGTGTTTAAATTTCTTTTTATAAAATTCATCCATTTTTCTTGTCTACTCGTCCAATTTCACCAATTTGAGATCCTCATTTTGGTCAACAAGCTGTTGAAGCTTTTATTCGGGGGGTCTTATTTTTAGTGTTTAAACTGGCCCCACAAATTTCATTGAGAAATTACATGACCTAATTCCCAAAGGTTCATTTAGTAAACTTTTCAAAGAAATCATCTAAACTCATTGACCTTCTTGTAATGAATTCAATTTTAATACACCACAGTCTATTTGTATTTCAATTTTTCCGCAATTTGTAGATGTGTCACACTCTGTATCCGAAGAGTAAGATATTTTTACTATTTATAAAAAATACTTTAAAGTTAGAATTCATTGTAAATAAAATCAAGATCAAAATCAAATAATTGAAAATTAGCATAAAATGTAGGTTTAACCAGGCCCCCATATCATGAATCTAATCCACGGGCGCAGACATGTTGACCTAAATTATCACTCTCTGTGTACATTACCATGCTTCCTTCATTATATTTTTTAATCCAGAGCATCGGCTTATTGTACACAGTTCATAATTAATTACACATCTACAAAAATACTACAAAAACATACGAAATTAAATTTAAGATAATAAGGATTAAGTTTTGAGCATCAGTTTTAAAAAGCTCGAAATTTTGAAACATCATGCAATTTAATTCAGCAGTAGTTGTTTCATTTCTATCATCATCTGCTCACAAATTCGCAAATAAATCGATTACAGTAATCAAAACTTGGAAAAATTAATACTCAAAAGTGAGTGAAACAAAAAAAAAATCAGAAATTTGAAATCGAAACAAGTGAAAATATAATGAAGAGAACGAAGAATTGAATATGAAAGATTAAAGATTTGCAGATGAGAGAGTGAATGAGTGAGGAAGAAAAAAGGGTCTGAATTTAAAGGGAGACAAAGGAAACCCTAGATGTAGATGAGGGAGATTGAATGGGCCGCGCTATGTTTTTATGTCGTGTTATTTTCTAAGTGCTGTTTATTTGTTGGGTAAAGTAGTCTTCTTACGGCTAATATGTGGGCTATTGCTAAATGGACACAAATTTGGATCTCATTTGAGTCCAAATTCAAAACCCATGTCAGCTTTTTTTGCGTTTACTATTTTTTTTAGGGACAAGTGGTAGCTCAGTAGAGTTCTTCCCCAAAATCCATGGTTGTGCCTGGGTTCGAATCCTCATCCCAACAATATGTTGGGTTGTTATCTTCTGGGTTGTTTAGCTTTGTACACAGCCTCTGAGCTGGTGTGCCGTGCAGGCTAGTAGCCTAGTATGGGTTGGTCTTCAGACCAATTATATATCCTAATAAAAAAAAAATTACTATTTTTTTTGTTTGTAATGTAATGGGTGTGGATTAAAGCGCTACTGTTAGATGATCCCCTAGCTTAGTTAGGGTGCAAACTTTTCCTCGCATATTGTTGCTGTGAAGTATTTTGTCATGTTCCTTTCGTCTTTCAAAAATAGTAAAACTAAAAGCAAAAAAACATGGAAATAAAATACAACAGTTTTCAATATTCTATTGTCAATTTAAAAAATTGATAGGATTAGTACGACTAATTTTGATTTTTGAGTTCATTATACTACCTAGAGTGCCACTGTACACTTGAGTGTACAATGTATATGGTGCCACCAAAACCATTTCTTGCTCATTTAATTTAGAGCTCTCCCCATAATACTAATTTTTCTCAATGTATCCTCCAAACGAGCAATGAGTAGAAAGATAGCCTTAGATATCTTAATACTCACGGAGTCATAGTACAGGATATGATAAAAGTTGTACACCACCTACATACGGCTTTTAGAATTCAACACGATGGCGAACGACCCTTTAAAAAATGAAGTTCATTATACTTAAAATCAGGTAGAGTGAACCTTAACTCTTTTTTTAACGCAAATTAGAAGATTATATTAAGGCCCATAGGAGAAACGGCGCAAAAAAGGTTACATAAGTCCATGCTAGAGTGTGAAGAGAACAAAAACACAACCAAACCGAAAACCCGAAAGATAAAATAGCAACAATTAGCAAACATTACAACTGTAAAGAAGGCTCAGAAGGAAGTTAGGAAAATTCTGAGTACCCTCAGATTTGTTGTCAGTATCATAGGCCACAAAGGCTTCCATTGGACCACAAAATGAAGTTTCTTATTCTGCTGCATTTGAATGGCATAGTGAGCTAGTCTGTGTGCCACCTGATTCCCTTCTCTTCAAACATGCTTGATGTAGACCGTCCAATTTCTTCCCAAGAGAGTGATGACATCCTGAAGCAACGTGCTTAGCTCGTAAGTGAGGAAATTTTCTGAGTTCTCCAACATTATTTTGAGTGCTTGGGCATTTGTCTCGAGTTCTAGATGAGTCACATTAAAGTCTTTCGCCAAAGCTCAGCCGCACGAGAGGTTGTAGCCTGAAAAAGTCTGAGAGGGGGTGGTGGGGAGGAAATGAGGGGGTTGAAGTCTGGAAATGCTCCTGCTGTATAGGAAGTCAACTTCTTAAATGATAGCAGTTATTCATGCTAAACAAGCAAATTAGTCCTGATAACAGGACTCAATGTAGTTAGTTGAATTTACCTGATAACTCATCATGGGTACAACAACACGGTGAATATATTTTGATCAGAAGATATTCTGAAAATCCCGGAATCCATTCACGGCAGTATCAACAGACTTGGCCAGTTCAGTCGCTGCTCCGATGTAAGTATGTGGGGTCACCTTCAAGAGATTAGCCTTTGCTGCCTGAGGCAAATCCAATCCTTGAACAAACTCTCGCATGCTTTCTTGAGTGACTGCCTTTCCTCTTGTAAACTCCTTTAATTTTTCATAAGGCTCTGGGACACCATATCTTCGCATGACCTGTGTATAATGAAACAATCAATGGCCAGTTTAAGCATACAAGATACAACAATGGATGAGTTTAGAGAAAGAGGAAGGCTATATGCAGAACATATTTAAAAGCATAAAACCAAATCCTGATTGGAAGACATTTTACTTGCGATAAAAAAGGGGATATAGTGTAACAAGGCTAAAGGAAAACCTAGCAAAGTTAAAAGACAATCAGGTTTTACCAATAAGGTGAAATAATTACTAAATTTTCACAACTTTAACCCCTCCCTTGTGCTAAAATCTCAATCTAATTTGAAGATTGCTAATCTGAAAATCAGAACGTAGTGTTTGTACAAAAAAGGTTCCTGATAAAATAAGTAACTTAGTTGGACTACTAAAAATGAAATTATGTTGAATTTCATAAGATTTTTTTTTTAAAAGAAGGCAACTAAGTAACTAATCCAGCAAAAGATTGATATTCCCGACCACTTTACCGGCTGAGACGATCACAGTCATATATGTCATAACGTTATTTACATATAAACTGTACCCTACAAAGTACAAACTTTGGAGTAGATATGATTCGCTGCTAGCGGAAAAAGGTCATATATATAAAAAAGAATTTAATGGGACCTCCCCAAGGGAGCTAGGAAGAAAGGGAAGAGGCTCGTAGAGCAGACAGAGCGCCTTGAGATGAAAAGAGTCTCAATATCGTTTCAGCAAAAGCAAACACATTCAAACGCTCAACCAACCAATATCCTCTACTTTAACAGTGTACAGTTTCACCATATTTTTAGTTCTGTTAAGTGGTATGTTGGAAAAGTTGGCCAAATTAGAAAAATTTACCAGTTACCAACTCATTGCTTCAAAAGATAAGGAAATCAACGGAGGATCTTGACCTTTTTAAAACATGTAAAAGAAAAAAAATGAATCTGCCGATCTCATGGTCAGAGTCCAATGGAGAAATTTTAAAATTTGCAGTAAACACATACAGAATACAGATACATACTGTTTGTATAGGTTCCGCAAGCACTTCCCACGAATTGTTCAAGTCTTCATCCAACCTAGTTTGGTTGATCTGTTCACGCAAAATCAATCTCAGATGAATTGATTAAAGAAAATAAAGATATATTTTTCCTTCTCCTGGAAAGCAAATTCTACTCTTCAACAAAAGAAAATTTAACTTGTGTATATAAGAGTAAGCAAAGAATTACAACAAAAAGGGTAGTCACTATGTGAAGGAGACAACTTAATCAAACTGTACATAGTAAAAGACACGATCACAACAAAAGTAAAGCCTTAAAGGTTTTACTGACCTGAAGCTTTCTGATACCCTGCAGGGTACTTTTGTAGGCTAGTAGAGAATGCCCTAATCCTTCACCCATATTCCGCAAAACTGTTGAATCAGTCAAGTCGCGCTGCAATGATTATTTTGAGTAACAGAAAATTCAGTAGAACATCAACAAATCTAGACTGCAATAATGAGCAAAAACAGGTGTACAATCAAATCTTAATCAAGAAATTAATAGACTTTACCTGCCAGCGAGAGATAGGCAACTTCATGCTTAGATATGATAGACCTGCATTAGCCTTGCCAAGATTCCCTTCACTATTTTCAAAATCAATAGGGTTGACTTTGTGAGGCATTGTAGATGATCCAATTTCACCAGCCTTAGTCGTCTGCAAATGGCAGATATTCAAGTCTTTTGTACAAAGGAGCTAATACAAGGTCCTTCACTGAAACTTCTACAAAAATATATACCTGCTTAAAATAACCCAAAGAGATATA
Organism: Beta lomatogona; assembly: GCA_947646795.1. Lineage (NCBI taxonomy): Eukaryota > Viridiplantae > Streptophyta > Magnoliopsida > Caryophyllales > Amaranthaceae > Beta > Beta lomatogona. The sequence goes on along the minus strand of CANSNZ010000186.1, from coordinate 118,157 downwards.
TCCCCATATATCCCTATCAAAATCAGTTAAGATATTGTTGAACTGGATAACTGCATGAAAGAGACTAGCCATATAGTCATGCGGTTCAATCTGCGAATTCGATGCACAAATATATTAGAAATTACAGGTGGACACAATTTATTCCAATCGATATACCCGGTCAAACAACAAACCACCAAAAGCATCCTCCATCCAACTGATAAATATCCAATCCCCATAGGCATCATGTCAAAGAAGGATAAACATATTAGCATTCCATGAGGACCATGAAAGATATAGCAAGAAGCATTGCAGGTGATATGCAACACAGAGGACACACTGCAATAATGAAAGTGATATGAGTATGACAAAGTATCAAGAAGGCGACACGCATTAAAAATCTTTGCATCTCTGACAGAAGTACAACTTGGAATTAGTATAACTCCTCTTCCCTTGCATGGAAAATAATCTTAAACATGGAGGAGATCCAGAACTCACCAGTCATCCCTCCAAGTCCATCACCTTAGTCCTTACCAAACAAGGATTAGAAAAGGAAAAAAATCCTTTGTTTTTCAGCTCCAATATTGAGTTATATGGAAGAAGGGAGAGAACTTAAAAGTAAAAACGAATAATTTATGTCCACATCCCTTCCATCAAGGCCCATACAACTTGGACAGATAATGTCCCTCTTTTCAACTCTTCCACTCATTTCACCTCTCCCACAATGTGTTTCTAGGGACAGCAATGTGGCCAAACATATCTACGTTTAAATCCTAGCTCATTAATGACCCAACTTAACATTGAATTTTTAAATAACAATAGAGAATCACAATCAGTCTTAATTCTCTTTAATACAGTAGGTAGTGACCAGTAAGGTCTCACATACAGTTGGCTTTCAATTTTTCCTTTTTGTCTTTTCTTCGGGGAAAGAGGGAATCGTTTGAGTTTTGTCAAAAAGAGATATATGATCCCCTGCTTACCTACCTAATATTAATGCAAATGGAACATCTTACTTTATTACCAGCCAAAAATATCTTTACAATCATGGAAGAGCCACTAATGAAAATGAAGAAAACAAACACAGCAAAAAGCCAAGGACTAGATGTTTAACCAACAGTAAGAAAACATGAAGCTAGAAGATGGCAAAATTGTCAATTATAAAATCCAACTAAAACATTACCAACATACTTGAGTCACATAAGGATTGAAAGTTAATCCTAAAGACTGCACAAATTCTTCTGCGATCTTCGGCCAGTTTATCTCAGGATATGCAACAAAGTGAGCATTGTAGTTTCCAACAGCACCCCCCAAATTTCCCCAATAACTCGATTTGAGAAAGTCTCTGCCTTTCCCTGCTTAGTCTGACTGCAAATATTGCCATTTCTTTTCCCAAGGTAGTGGGGGAAGCTGGCTACAAGATATAAACACATGAAGTAAAAAGACTGACTTCACAGCAACCATAGAGTGGAACATTCTAAAATACTTATGTTGTATGACCAAGGAGAACAGTGGCCCAAGCAATTATGCAAGTTGAAAATGAAGTAATTAGCCAGAGGCAAGAGATATTTTAGGTAGCAAAATAGAGGCCATTTAAGAAGAGATTAATGAATGCTCTCTAACACCTGTATTATTTGGTGGAGATTGAGGCTATCTAGACTCTAGGTAGAGACTATTGGTAAATCCTATCATCCAGAATTATGATTAAAGATAGAAACCTCCAGTTCTTCTTCTTCCATAGTTCCTTTGCTTCACCACTATCAAGTTGCATCCTACTGATGATTTATGTAATTGGTGAGTTGTTTTTTTTATGATTTGGAAAATTGCACTACATTTTAACTGATTTCTTTGCTACTACATAATCTATTTTTATCTCTTTTCATTGTGTTGGTTTCCGAATAGCACATCCAAGTTATGCAAACCTTAATAATTTTGTATATAATTTCCATTCTTTTCAATTATTACTCCTCTTTAGTGCATTAGTAGCTCTTTTACATATGTGTGTGTGTGAAATACTCTTTTTTCTAGGCTACTACATTATCCATTTTCTTTGTTGTTGCATTGGTTGATGATACAAAACTTAATGACTTTGTATATAATTTCCATTCTCACCAATTACTACTCCTTTTTGGTGCTACTCCTCTTTGGTGCGCATAACGTTGTTTCATCATTTGTCTTATGTTATGTCAATCTATTTTTGAGTCAAGAGGTAAGAAATACAAAACTAAGAAGATCAATATGAACTAAGCTTAGAGGACTACTGGCAACTATTTTCCAGTCTCCATTACCTTTGGCAAAATATCATTGAGCATGGTTGCTCTGAAAGAAAAAGAGGTCACTGAACATAATTCTAAGGTATGTCATCTCAAGTTACCTGTCCATGAGTGCGGGAAAGCATGGGGATATGCGCGTATTCCTTGGCCATGTTACATAATGCTCCTATAAGTTCATCCATGACAGGAAATAAGACATTGTTTAATGCTTCTTTGAGCATCAATCCGTGAGCAAGATTGTTAATATCCTCAGATGTACAGGAAAAATGAAAGAACTCCAAAACCTGCAAAGAAAAACCAAAGATAACAGAAAAGCAAAATAAGTAATTAAAGAAAAAAGGCACATAAATTCGTTGTGTTGGCATTATAATAAAAAAAATAGAGTTTGTACCAAGGGATATTGAAGACAACCTTATTAATCTCTGGATGGGACTGGCATTTATCTTTCAGGAAGTACTCAACTGCTTTCACATCATGGTTGGTCACTTTCTCAATGTTTTTCACTTCCAAAGCATCGGCCATACCAAACTCATCAATCAGACCTTGCATATATAGTTGCGCTTCATCATTAAAACTCGGGACTTCAGCCAGTCCTGGAATTTCTGACAGCTTCAACAACCATTTAATCTGCAATATGCTCATGAACATAAAATCCAACAGTAACACAAGGAGAAAATCACAACAGGATTAGAGACATGCAATCCCGTAACAAAAACAAGACAATAACCCTTCCGCTTCAGATAAACAAGTAATTTCAATGGCAATACATTCACAAATTATAATGTCCATTATCTTTTTAGAAGAAGAAATTTCTAATTTCAGCATAAAATAAAAAGTCACAATTACAATGCCAATAAACCAAATAGCAAGGCATTACAAGATAATAAGGACGATAACAGGTTCACAAACTGATCTCGACAAGAACACAGTATCGAACTAGTAGAAACCAAATCCTCATTTCAGGGTACAATTGAAACTCACAATTACACTGTCAATAAACCAAGTCGCCTAAATGCATTGCAAAATACTAAAAGGAACGATAACAGGTTCAAAAACGAACCTCGACAGAAACACAGTATCGAATTGGTAGAAAACAAATCCTCATTTCAGGGTACAATAAAAAGTTCACGGTTACACTGTTAATAAACCAAGTCGCCTAAATGCATTGCAAAATACTAACGGCCCGTTTGGTTAGTGGTTATAAATAGTGGTAATGGTAATGAAATTTAGTGTAAATTTGTAAAGATTTTCACATGTCCATGACCATGGGAATGAAACTTTATAACAAAACATGGGTTTCCCTTTATAAATTTTCATTACCACCCAATACCACCTTCCCAAGTGGTAATGGATGGTAATGAGATTTTAGGAAGAAAATGGATATCTTGTGATGAGGTAGCATTACCATTGGTAATGACATTGGATTTCTAGTACAAATTTACACTATAATGCATTACCATTCCCACCATCTATAACCTCTTACCAAACGGGCCGTAAAAGGAACGATAACAGGTTCAAAAATGAACCTCGACAGGAACACAGTATCAAATTGTTAGAAAACAAATCCTCATTTCAGGGTACAATAAAAAGTTCACTATTACGCTGTTAATAAACCAAGTCGCCTAAATGCATTGCAAACTACTAATAGGAACAATAACAAGTTAAGCAAACGAACCTCGACGAGAACACGGTATCGAATTAAACCATATTCACTCATAAAAGGAGCCAACTCCTTGACCTTATTCCAATATCGTCCATCCAAGGGAGATAAAGCTGTTAAACTCGAAAGCTCAAACACACTAGAATCTCCCTCATGTGACCCCATCACCTACCATCCGAAATGCATCATTCTTAACATTAAAACAACACAAAAACACTTTAATAAAAAAATAATGAGTTCCAGAAAACTTGCATAAAACCCAAAAACAGAAATTACCCATTTCAGAAAACTTAGCAATTGATATGAAATAATTATTTATATCAAAAAAAGATGATACCTTGGAGGTGTAAAGGGTGGTGTTGTTGGTAGCAATAGCAGCTGGGAAGAAAGAATGTTTTCTCATAGAAAAAGTTGCACAACGAGAATAAAATGGAAAAACCTTTGCAACAACAAGGTTGTTGGCAGGCCCGTCCCTGAGGAGGGGTGGCCGCCCTGGCCCCAGGGATAACAGGTCATTCATTCTAGATTTCCAGCCACAATACTAGGAAAATTAATCTGATGAAACAAACAAGAACAAATAAACAATTGCGTGAAAATATGAGCATCTAGAAATTGTAACAAAAATGTTCTTATCAATTGGTTCCATGAAACAAACATGAATTAAGAAGTTATACTAGAAATTCGAAACATAAGTTTATAACATGTAAATTATCCCTAAACACATGAAATAACATATACTTCTGAGATAAAGAAAAATTAAGTTGAATTCATGAAACAAACAATAACTAAAAAAAGTTCTTATCATTTGGTTCCATGAAACAAACATGAATTAAGAAGTTATACAAGAAATTCGAATCATAAGTTTATAATATACTTCTAATATAAGAAAAAAAAAAAAGTTGAATTCATGAAACAAACAGTAACAAAAAATTTCTCATCATTTGGTTCCTGAAACAAACATGAATTAAGAAGTTATACCAGACATTCGAATCATAAGTTTACAACATGTAAATTATCCCTAAAAACATAGAAATAACATATACTTCTGAGATAAAAGAAAAAATAAGTTGGGGTTCATGAAACAAACAATAACAACCGCATAAAATCAATAGCATGAATAATCACTCACATGAAGTATATTGTCTAAAGAAGTAGATTCATCTAAGGAAAAAAAAAGAACCTGGAACGAGCTTCAGCAATTCGAGCCTCGGTATTCTCGTACGAGTGAGTGAAGGAATTTCCCCTGAGAGGTTTCTAAAGTGAAGTATTGGGCAACCGGCGCTCCGGCAGGGTGTTGTATAACTATACCTTAGTTTAGGATTTTTTTATTTGATGCAAATGGGTCGAAAATATAATACTTTACTTTGAAAGATATACTTCATCCGTAACAAAATAACTGCAATAAATAAATATTTTATACCCATTTGTTGTAGTTCTTAGGTTACGGAGGAAGTATTAGGTTTAAGACCTAGGTAAGTTATATGGAAAGTTTTTTGTTTTATAGATTTAAGATTTTATGTTATTTCCCTTAAAATTAAGGTGAATATTTTTAACTCGTTAATCCAAACCCATTAAAAAGAGAGAACTTCACCTCTACTATTCCTTATGAATAGTGCATTCCCCGCCCTACCCTTCTTCTGCATAAATAATTACTAAAATTGCCGGTCAATGACTAAAGTCCCTTCTGAACGCACCCCTTGCTTCAATTCACAGCTCACACGTTCTCTTTCTTCCTGGTTTTCCTCTAAGCCATTCATCTTCCCTTCTTCCAGTAATAGCAGCATCAACGGCAGACGCAATGTTTTTTTTTTGCTGATTTTCTCTACTTTTGCAACTCTTTTCTCTTCCAACTCTTCGATAATTCTCCCTCCTTCATTCATTTTTCCTGGTAAGTTTACTGATTTATGTTGTTTATAATTTCGAGTTTCAGTTTTTTTTTTCGTTAATTCTTCTTTCTCTCATGTCGTTGATGTTGATTCTCATTGTTTATTTCGAGTTTTAGGAGTTCAACTTGATGAAGTGAGATTAATTGTCAAGGAGGATAGAGAAGCCCAGATCGAAAAACATCTCATATCTTTTTTGCCGCTTTTTCCGTTCACTCAACTACTTCGTCGTCTAACTTCTAGGGTTAGGGTTTATCGGAAACTCATTGATGGAAACATCATCATCGAAAACGATGTTAAGCGAGAAATGAGGCACGAGAGTGGGGAGTTGGAAGCCATAGTAGAGAGATTGGAGGTCGACGAAGGAGAAGAAGCGAGGGCAAAAGTAATATTCGAGGAGAAATAGAGAAGATTGGCCGGAGGAGAGAGAAAATGAGAATTTGGAGGGAATGAAGAGAGTGACGGAAGTGAAGGTGGAGATGAGAGGACGAGTGAGAGACATGGAATGACGATATCCGGAGTTTGAAAGGACTTCAGCGGCGTTTCAGCTTCGCAACAGGAGCAACAACAGCAGCATCTAAAGTTTGTGATTTATGGTGTTGAGTAAATAATTTACAACCCCTTTCTCTCTCTAGATTCATCCATCTCCAATTGCGAGTTAGTAGATAATAGCACCAAGACTTAACAAAAATCGATGAAAAGTTTAAGCTAAAAATTCAATATTCAAGACATAAACACAAGTCAACTGAAATGAGAAAAAGAAAGAGCTTAACAAAAATCGATAAAAAGCCAAGTTTGAAAAATCATTTATTTTGATTTACAATAAGTTCCTAAATCTGAACTCAGGAAATCTCCTAAACTTGTGGAAGGAATCTGCATTTCAATTCAATTAAGAGAGAGATGGAGGAAGCTAAGTGAGATTGGCAATGGAGCAGCACTTGAATCAAATGGCGGATCTTATTCACAAGTTGTCTTCTGAGTTTCGCTCTGGTATGGGCCCCGCTTACGATAATTTCATCGGTTTTTTTCACGCCATTGATTGGAAGGTCTCCTCTCTCTCTTTAATAATAATAATAATTGACATGAATAATCCCAACTTTCATAAGTTCTCTAATAATAATCCCAACTTTGGATTATTTTAGACAAATCCCAACTTTAGGGGGTACCTTCTCAAAATAATCCGGACTATTTATTTTCAATATATTATAGACCTAAAACAAATTAGTGTAGGCAAGAAAAGTGATAGTTTGGTTTATTTTGAGAAGATCCCCTCAAAAGTTAGGATTATTCTGAAATAATCCAAAGTTGGGATTATTTTGAGAAGACAGGTAAAAGTTGGGATTATTCATGTTAATTTTTCCTATATTCGTTTGATTTGAGTTTTTTTCCCTATTTTTAGTGTGTAATTAAGAATAAGATAAAAACCACTTCTAAGAGAAAGTAATGGTAATGGTAATGGTAATTGCTAGAAAGAGAAAAAGATGGTGAAAATGTTAATCCACAAACACATATAACAGTAGAGTGAGATGGAGAGAGGAGGAAGAATCAAGATGGGGTAATGGTAAAAAGGATAATATCGAGGAGGAAGTGATGATGAAGATGAGAGAAAGAGGATGAGGGTAAGAGATGGTCTTAACTTAGACTACATTTAAGTGTAATTAAGATAGAGATAAATAACATTAATAAATCATTTCCTATAACTTAACGAGAAGGGGGACGAGAATTTTGAAATCTCAAAGCCATAGAATTAAATAAGTGTGATATATAGAGAGTGAGAGAATGCAAGGGGTAAAGATGAGAAATTGAAATAAGAGGGTGGAAGAGATGGAGAGTCTAAAGAGACTATTTTTAGAGTGTAATTAAGAATAAGATAAAAAACTTCTATGAGAAAGAGAAAGTAATGGTAATGGTAATGGCTAGAAAGAGAAATAGAAGGCGAAAAGGTTAATTCACAAATACATAACAGAAGAGTGGGATGGAGAGAGGAAGAAGAATCAAGATGGGGTAATGGCAAAAAGGAGAAGATCGAGGAGGAAGTGAGGATAAAAATGAGAGAAAGAGGAGGGGGTAAGAGATGGTCTTAACTTAGACTACATTTAAGTATAATTAAGATAGAGAAAAAATAACATTAATAAATCATTTCCTATAACTCGTAAAGCTATAAAATATTGGTTGGAAAGGAGGAGAGGGACAAGAATTTTGAAATCTCAAAGCCATGGTATTAAATAAGCGTGATATATAGAGAGTGAAAAAGCATGCAGGAGGTGAAGATGAGTAATTGAAATAAGAGGGTGGAAGAGATGGAGAGTTTAAAGAAACTATTTTTAGAGTGCAATTAAATATAAGATAAAAAACACTTCTAAGAGAAAGAGAAAGTAATGGTAATGGTAATGGTTTTTAAATATCATTCTACTACTTATCCTCATGCTTCCAGTTCGGTTTACACATTTGTTTTTTCAACCTTGGGGGACGGCGCACATCATGGTGATAATGTTAAAAGTGTGGCCCTTTATAGTTAATTATCTCTAATATGGACAAATTTGTTTTGCTAATAGGCATCATTGAGGAATGTAATAGATATAACAATGAGTCAATGACTCAAGGACATTTTTTAGCATACGAAAAACCCTTGGCATATTTTGTAACACAAAACTAGCTTGCACTAACAAGGACTATATGCATAAATGTTATTATATCTAATTACCAAATACACATGCTTTGTTTTGCTTAAATCGATTAAGCTAATGCTTGCATTTAGTTATTCGCAATCATTTTCCCTAACTTCAAGGGTCGCCCAATAACTTGTACTGCATCAAATTGTATCGAGTTTATCCCAAAAAACTGTGATCGAGATAATTAGACAACCATATCACTAATTAGTTTTTGCAAACTTGGGGGAAGACGCGCATCGCGCGCCGGCCAACAACTAGTCTATATAAAAGTGATAATATAAAAGTTAAGAATATAAAAAATAAATATATACATATAAGTTTGATAAAAAAATAAATTTTAGTTTGCTATCATATGTTTGTGAGTTTGCACTTTCATAGTATTGCTTTCATTACTTGGCTTTTATTACTCTTTCATATATCAAATATTTGAAACCAACTTATTTATAGGATTTCCCATTGGAGAGCCTTGATAGAGTTTTCATAAACCACGATGTGGCACAAAGGTACAACACAATGATGTAAAACTCGTCAATAGACCTCGAAATAGCTTTATGGGGTCTATGCATTAATTATTAAACTCGTTCTAATCCACTGTGAAATAGCTTAAATATCATCTGACACAATCCTTCGCTCTACCTTGTCATATATATGTTTTTAAATTGTCTCTTCTAATCCTTAAATGTTCCCTTGATATTTGTTGCTTATGTCTTGGGAATATACGCCTTGGAAGAGCGGATTATGGCCATCAAATTCGATTATCTATGTAATTTGATGAAATCGACACCATTTTTATCCAAAACTTTCCGAAGGTGATCACAATAACTTAAGATAATACTAAGTTAGTTGAGAGTATTTACATTGCCTTAAAAGTCATATCAAGCTTGTTTCATGTATTTATGAGCTTAAACTCGCTCTTTGCCTTCATAGTTATGCTTTTATTGGTTAAATCATTAAGTTGATGTCTCTTCTCATTCCTTACAAATACAAGAGATTATAATGTTGTCTTTCTCATTCACTTTCACATGTGCACACCGCCCGTCACACCCTAGGAATTGGTTTCGCCTGAAGCATCAGACCAATGATCACCCATGACGAACTCTAACTAGATCTTGAACTCCAACCCATAAACAACAAGATTTACCATTTTTCTTTATTCTGCAATTGAACTTGTTTAAGAACCAGAAATGCAAGGCATGACTAAAAAAAGAAATGTAATTGGAGTTTTAAGACATCAGTACGAGACAGTGGTCATTGACAACTCTACAAGTCAAATGGTACCAGGGGACTCTCGCAATCGTCACCCTTAGCCGAAAGGACGTTTCACGTTTGGCTTTCTTCACGTCAATATATGTTATCAATATTATTGCTTTTTGTACAATCGAATAAATTTTGATACACCATCGACGGTTGGACTCGCCTAAATTTTGTTGACACCATGTAATTTGTTAAAAGCATCATATACATCTTAAATATTTCAGGCAAAAATAGAATTTGAAAGTGACATGAGATTGGATAATTCCCTTTGAATTCAACACCAACGTAAAAGCTTGTTGTTTTCATTTTTAAGGGGTATTAAATGTCAAGTTTTAAATTATCGTTAGATATAAACAACCCCTTCTAACTAACTTTCACAGTTTATAGAAATTGTCGGCGTGAAAAAGATTTTGCTACTTATCCTTTATATAGAGCTAACTTTTTCGACAATTATATTAATTGTTTGATGAAAAATGTTGGATTCAATTACCATATAGTTTGTTGTTCTGACTATGTTCTTCATGTGTTGTTATTTTTGTAATGGTGGTGGTTGTTGTTGTTGTCGTTGTTGTTGTTTGGTGGTGGTGTGTTGTTTCTTCTTCTTATTCTTCCTCCTTTTCAATATATTTCTAAAACACCAGTGTTGTTATGTAAGGTAGATAGGAAAATCGTGTAGGAATTTAGATGCTTAATGCGGAAAACAAGTATCACATACTCAAACATCTAACACCAAGATATTTGCATAAATCAGCATGAATCTACTAAGAGTATAGAATATACCTCTTGATGCGTGAATTCCTCTTACACCCCGAGCCTTCTAGTGGAGATCCTTTAGAACGTCAAACGTCGTTCCTCTAGTTTTGGTCCACGAACAACCCTTGGATCACCACGTATGCTAGTACGGAAGAGAGGAGATCCTCTTGCTTTGAGGTGTATGATGGCCGAATGGGGCGAGAGCAAGGAAAATCAGATTTTCCTCTCTAAAATGATGTAAATGTTGTTAACACCTTTGTAACCCCATATCATTATATAAGGTGGTTACAAAGAGGTGTTCCATGAGGCTTTATTTTGCCTCATAATGTCATACATTATGAGTCTAATAAACTCATGAGTTACAACTCATCCCACCCATCTTAAAACCGCCCAACCCATTTCACAAATGGATTTGGGTAACATCCAGGGGTTGTCACATTGTGTGACCTCATAGGACCCAATATATATTAGTAGTTGGCCCAATTATACTAGCCCAACAAACTGCAATTAGCTTCTAGCAAAACGTCTCGGTCACCTAATATTATTGAATATATTATCTCCATTATTTGTCCATATACATTTAGTTTGTTACACTTGATATCGAGGACAAAATCCTTCAATCTCCCACTTGTCTAAGAACAAGTACCTTCAAATTCCTTAAGTCGCTTAATGTCTAACTTGATGACATGGTAACATCGTATGTAAACCATACCAATATTCAAGCTGTTTCTTGAAATCCGAGTTCGAACTGTCGAAACAAATGATTAACCCCTTAATCCATTTGACCACAACCATGCATTTTCAGTTCTCGCTCTTCAAGAGGCCAAGACACCAATCCTAACTCTTAGGAGGACTTTATCCAGTCTTGTATAACCAAAACTCCCACTCAATTCGTAGCAGTTTCGATCACTGCCTTTATAGCCTCCTTTTACGGCACGACGTTTTGCAGTGTCAAAAACATACTAATCCTTAAGTAAGAATAGTGTCATACTCATGTCTAAGGAATCCACTAAATATATTAATGAGATTCTCATAAACCTTCTAGAGAACTCCCACTAGGTCTGCCCAACGTGTATCAACTATACACGCCTATGCAAATGACTAGACATCTCTATGTCCCCATAGCCCATGAAACTGCGCTATCAATCAACTTGCAATCTAGTCCATGAAACAGAATCATTTACGTTCAATTTTAATGATTCGAACTAGGGACAAAGGTATATTATAATTCCTGTTCACTGGATAGGGTTTCATTCGTCAAATCACATATTTGACAATCCTATCAAACGTTGTAAAATACTTTAAACGTTTTATTTAATACTAAACTAAGATTAAATAAGAACATAACCTTTTATTGATAAACATAACCAAACATATCACAAGAGTAACTACAATTGTGAACTAATGTAAAAGTAAATAGTACACAATCAAAACTACTCTCCTACATGCTTAAGCCCTATAGCCCTAGTATGACTCTCATGCTTAGGCTGAGGCAATGGTTTAGTCAAAGGATCAGCGACATTGCTATCCGTATGAACTTTGCTAACTATTACATCTTTTCTCTCAACGATTTCTCAAATGAGATGAAACTTCCTAAGTACATGTTTACACCTTTGATGTGATCTTGGTTCCTTAGACTGAGCTATGGCACCATTGTTATCACAATGTAAGACAATACCATCTCCAACACTAGGCACTACTCCTAGCTCTAGAATAAACTTCTTCATCCAAACGGCTTCCTTTCTTGCATCCGCCGCAAAGAATGTACTCGCCTTCGTTGTAGAATCAGCGACAGTGCTTTGCTTTGAACTTTTCCAGCTCACTGCCCCTCTATTTAGACAAAAGATGAAACCATATTGGGATCGAAAATCATCTTTGTCATTTTGGAAGCTTGCATATGTGTAACCCTCAACAATTAACTTACTTTCACCTCCATACACTAAGAAATTATCCTTAGTCCTTCTTAAGTACTTTAGGATATTCTTAGTTGTACTCCAGTGTGCGTCACCTGGATTTGATTGGAATCTGCTACACATGCTCAAGGCATATGAAACATCTGGACGAGTACAAATCATGGAGTACATAATGGACCCTATCGCTGACTCATAAGGAACATTACTCATTCGCTTAATCTCATCGGGTCCAAAAGGACACTGAGTCTTGCTAAGCGAAACACCATGTTGCATGGGTAAAAAACCTCTCTTAGAGTTTTCCATATTGAACTTAGTAACGATCTTATCTATATAAGTTCGTTGGCTTAGTCCAATCATCCTCTTAGACCTATCCCTATAGATCTTGATCCCCAAATGTACTCAGCGTTTCCAAGGTCTTTCATAGAAAAACAACTCTTTAACCATTCCTTGACTGACTCAAGCATGGGAATGTCGTTTCCTATGAGAAGTATATCATCTACATACAAGACCAAGAAGACTATGTTACTCCCACTTTCCTTCTTGTAAACACAAGACTCTTCTCCATTTTTGAGAAAACCAAACTGTTTGATTGCCTCATCAAAACGAAGATTCCAACTCCGGGATGCTTGCTTCAATCCATAAATGGACTTTTGAAGCTTACATACCCTCCTAGGATACTCTGGATCCACAAAACCTTCCGGTTGTGTCATATACACATCCTCTTTCAAGAACCCATTCAAGAAAGCGGTTTTGACATCCATTTGCCAAATCTCATAATCATAAAAGGCAGCAATCGCTAGGAGTATCCGAATGGATTTAAGCATTGCTACTGGTGAAAAGGTTTCGTCATAGTCTATACCATGAACTTGCTTGAACCCTTTTGCAACCAACCTTGCTTTGTAAACCTGAATGTTACCATCCTTGTTTGTTTTCACTTTGAAAACCCATTTGCAACCAATAGGTGTAACCCCATCGGGAAAATCCATCAAGTCCCATACTTGATTTTCAGACATAGATGCCATTTCGGACCTCATGGCTTCAAGCCATTTTTCGGAGTTTTCACTCATCAAAGCTTGCTTGTAAGTAGTAGGTTCCTCAAATTCTAAGATCATTATCTCAGAATTTTCGGTTAACAAGAAATCAACAAATCTTTTGTTTGGTATTCTTGATCTACTAGTCCTACGAGGGGCTGCAACAGGAGAAATTTTCTTCTCAACAATTTGAGAATTTTCGCACGAATTAGATTCGAGTGGGACAATAGGAGGTTCGTGTACAGGATGCACGTCCTCCAACACTTGGTCAGTTATGGGAGAAGATTCCTCCAAAGGAGGAACTACTTCAAGCTCCACAGCTGGCACTTCTGCTTCTGACTCTAACATAGGTTGAACTATGTCCATTTGTTGCTTTTCTCGAACCTCTTCGAGAAATATATTACTCCCACTTGCCTTTTTGGAAATAAAATCTTTTTCCAAAAAGACACCACGACGAGCAACAAACACTTTGCCCTCAGTTCGATGGTAGAAGTAATAGCCCTTGGTCTCTTTGGGATAACCCACAAAGAAACACTTATCTGATTTAGGGGCGAGTTTATCTGAAAGTAAACGTTTTACATAAACCTCACAACCCCAAATACGTAGAAAAGACAAACTTGGAACTTTGCCACTCCACATCTCATATGGTGTCTTTTCTACTGCCTTTGATGGAGTTCTATTAAGTGTGAAAGTAGCAGTTTCGAGAGCATATCCTCAGAAGGAGATGGGAAGATCAGCAAAACTCATGATAGACCGAACCATATCAAGTAGAGTTCGATTCCTCCTTTCGGATACACCATTCAACTGAGGTGTTCCAGGCGGATTGAGTTGTGAAAGAATTTCACAACTCTTCAAGTGATCACTAAACTCTTGGCTCAAATATTCACCATCACGATCGGATCGTAGTGCTTTAATTGTTTTGCCAAGCTGGTTTTGGACTTCAATCTGGAATTCTTTGAATTTTTCAAACGATTCCGACTTATGCTTCATTAAATAGACATATCCATATCTACTTAAATCGTCAGTAAAAGTAATGAAGTACCCAAACCCTCCCCTAACTTTTGTGCTCATTGGTCCACACACATCAATATGTATTAGGCCCAATAGATCACTGACCCTTTCACCCTTTCCAGTAAAATGTGACTTTGTCATTTTACCCATTAAACATGATTCACATACATCAAATGGCTCAAAGTCAAAGGATGTTAGAAGTCCATCTTTATGTAACTTCTGAATGCGTTTCGCGTTTATATGTCCTAAACGACAATGCCATAAGTAAGTAGGATTAGTATCGCTTGATCTATGTTTTCTGCTGTCTATGTTAAGGACATCTTTGTCTAAGTCTAGGAAATATAGACCATTAGACCTTTTAGCAGTGGCATAAAACATTGAATTCAAATAAACAGAGAAACAACCTTTCTCAATTGTAAATGAAAATCCTTCATTATCCAAAACAGGAATATAAATAATGTTTTTGGTAATAGCAGGAACATAATAACAGTTATTAAGCTCTAATATTAAACCGGAAGGCAAAGGTAAAGTCACAACTACAACGGCCGCAACTCTTGCACCATTTCCAACGCGCAGTTCTACCTCCCCTTTAGCCAAGGTTCTACTCCTTCTTAGTCCCTGCACATTCGAAATAATGTGAGAAACACAACCGGTATCAAATACCCAAGAAGTAGATGTTGCTAAATTAATGTCAATGACATAGATACCTAAAGAAGAAATCCTTCAGATACTTCGGGCAGTTACGCCTCCAATGGCTTATGTGACCACAATGGAAGCACTTGGCATATGCGGCCACCTTTGGCTTTGCCTTTGCCTGTGGCTTATCAGCAATCTTAGTGGCAACTTGCTTGACCTTGTCTTGCTTTTTCTTGCAAGCCCATTCCTTCTTAAAACCCTTTCCCTTTTGAACCATAAGAACTTCCTTCTTAGGTGCAACAGAGATGTTTTGCTCGACAGTCATGAGAATCTCATGCAACTCAGCAAGGGTTTTCGACACCCCATTCATATTGAAGTTCAACCTAAACTGGTTGAAGCCTTCATAAAGTGAGTGTAGTATGATGTTAGTAGCCAACTCTTGGCTATAAGGAAAGCCCAACCTCTGCATTGCCTCGAAATAACCAATCATTTCGAAGACATGAGTGGCGACCGGCTTGCCTTCGACTAACGCACACTCAAGAATAGCCTTGTGGGTTTCATACCTCTCTATCCTAGCTTGTTGCTGAAACATGGTTTTCAGCTGTCGGATAATATTGTAGGCATCCAAGCTTGCAAACCTCTTTTGAAGGCTTGGTTCCATAGCCGCGATCATAAGGCAAGTAAGAATTACTGACCTTTCTGCAATGGCCTTATAAGCCGCCTTTTCGGCTTCAGTAGAGGTGGTTGTTAAAACCGGGATCGGGGTTTCAAGAACATCCTCTCGACCTTTGGATCTAAGAACAATTCTTATATTTCTTTCCCAATCAAGGAAGTTGTTCCTGTTCAACTTATCCTTCTATAGGATTGAACGTAAGTTAAAAGGTGAATTATTGTTGTTACCAGACATGATATCTACATAGAAGATGCAAAAGTGATAAGTATGTTTATCATAATAGCTTTTAACAAATTTTAAACACTTTTAAATAAAAGCTATGCACTTGACCAATTTTCAATGTGTCCTCTTTTTGAATCAAGTGATTCTAAGATCCTATCAAACATGATTTATAAGTGGACTTTGGCCTCAACTTAAAACCAAGTTTAAAAGGTAAGTAAACTCCTTTACTAATTACAACAATTGTAATTCTTAGTTGATGGGTGATTGCTAAGGTGATTAAAGCTCCCAGGTAAGGAAGTTACCCACAACGTTGGAGAAAGCCTTCCTAATCCTAGACAGAACTTGTCACCCAAACACAAAAACCCAATTCTTTGCTTCAAAATCCAAAACCGTTTTGATGATTTTGTTGGGCCAAACCAAACTAAACATGCAAATTTCGAAAATTCACTCTACTTAGCCCAAGATTGGAAGTAACACTCTGCTTTGGCAGAACCTATTACTAACGATCAAGATTTTAGTAGATGTTTTTGGGATAGCAATTTCCCAATATTAGCTTTAGGGACCTAAGTAAATTATTATGTGATTTAATTACTAGTGAACTCATTGCAAAAATAAATCACATGCATAAAAAAAAAAAGGTAGAAAGCATTCAAAAGCAATATTTAAATGCATAAAATAAAATGTGATCCTAGTATGGCCCCTAACCCTAAAGGCTACTCTTTAAGGCCTCCATTCTTGAATCACCATGGATCTCCATCCTTGTGCTTCATGGGATAAGATTGAATCACCATTCTTCTTATTACAACTCGAATAAATATTTTGGAATTTTAAACTAAAAATTACAAAAATATCAACGATGCGTAGATCGTATTTATATTATAAAAATACTTTAACGATACGCAGATCGTATTTTCTATCCAAGTTTGGGCCATACTAGTCACCGCATGCATTCATAACATCATATATAAAAAACATGCATTTTAATCAACTATTAAAATAAATTATTATGCTTTAACAACTTTAAAACATAATAACACCATCTTGATTTAATATCATATTAAATCAAATGGTTAGTACCTTAAGACAAATTTTAATCATATTAGAATTTATCTCCCAAGGGCTTTAAAATATTAATCTAACAAATTTATTCAACTATTAAATTTAAAGAAAAATACATAAGCACTTTTAGGCACCACATATATTTTAATCATATTAAAAATATAAACATAACATGATATTTAATCACAAATACTAGCATGAAAGAATTAATCAACTTATTAAAACTAACATCATAACATAAAATTAAATGTCATATAATAAAGCCCAACATAATTTTAATTCATTTAAGCATTAGCATAGGATACCAAGCATAAAAGCTACTTAATATTAGGGGTGTTCACAAAAAACCGAAACCGAAATACCGTACCGAAAAACCGGTCAAAATGAGCGGTTACCGAACCGGAAAATTTGGGATTAAACGGTACGGTTACCGAACAGGTAAAATTCACGGTTAAACGGTACAGTTACGGTTATGATGTTTTATAAAACGGTTAACCGACAAACCGGATAATTTTTTTATTTATTATTATTTAATTTTTTATAATAATTATATAAATTAATTAATGATTTTTGTATGATAAATGCACGTATGATTTGTTTCTTTGTCATTTTGTCCAATTTGAGAAATTGGGGTAGTGATGATCTCAACTTGATACTGCACTCATGGAAACTGGAATCATGGGTTCAAGCATAAGTTACTTTTTTTTTTTTTTTTTTTTTTTGTCGAGAGGACAAGCATAAGTTACTTGTCTCCCAAAATCTAGGAATTATTAGTACTATTGATATTATTGCAAGTATAATGTCATACCAAAGTTTAATGATATGATCATATGCACAAAAAACTGGCAGACTTCTCTTTAAAAGCAAGAGTAGAAAAACATATTGAAAGTGCAAAACAAAATATAATTATCAAATACAACAAAAAGAACTACACTGGGGATAAAGGCCAGCTTGGAAGAACATCCACCATGAGAAAAATTTGAAATCTAATATATAAAAGTAGTAAAATAATTTGATAAAACTTGAGTAACGGTTAACCGGAAAACTGTACCGAAAAACCGGTTAACCGTTTATGCGGTTACCGGTTTGAACGGTTACGGTTACAGTTCGCAAATATGGCAAACCGATACTTCCGATTACCGTCTTATTTCGGGACGATTAACCACCCATGAACACCCCTACTTAATACTCCCTCCGTTTCTTTTTAATCTACACACTTTCATTTTTGGTTCGTTTCTTTTTAATCTACACACTGTTATTTTTTCTATTTTTGGTAACATATCACATCTACTTTCTCCTCTTTTTCCACCCATGTCATCCACTTTGTAATATTTTAACCCACTTTTTAATTTCTCTCTCCACCTTTTCAGTTGCTCTCTCATACTTTTGCACTTTCTCCTTGGTTCTCCCCCAAAGTGAAGTGAGTAAATTAATATGAAACGGAGGGAGTATGCATTAAGGGAATAAACGGATTTAAACGTTTTAATCCGTTGAAAAAAAGAACCAGCCGTTATGGCCAGTGAACTGGTCGCACCCCGCGAGCTGGGTAGCACCCCGCGACCTGGCCCTACCTCCGTTTTTCAATCTCAATTTAGGTAATTTTAATCGATAAACGCATGATTTTCTTTATACCGTAAAACATTTTTATGCATAAATAAATCATACTTGGCCTCAAATTCAAGAATTCATGCCATGAAATTATACATAATCACATTAAGCCTAAAAACTCAAAGCATGCAATTCATGAATCATACATATATACATCATATTCTAATTAACAACTTAATTAAAACATGAAACAATATAACAATTATATATATATATACATGTAACGAAAAATGTATAAACAACTTTTATACTCCCACTAGATTAAAATCCTATTATTTTAATCATGCAAACAATATTAATTCTCATGCTAATACCCTCCCCTAAATGAATTAAAATGAAGGAAGACATGCATCAACATGATCATATTAATCTATGCAATAGGCTAACTGATACCACTGTAGGAATTTAATTAGATACTTAATGCGGAAAACAAGTATCACATACTCAAACATCTAACACCAAGATCTTTGCATAATCAACATGAATCTACTAAGAGCATAGAATATACCTCTTGATGCGTGAATTCCTCTTACTCCCCGAGCCTTCTAGTGGAGATCCTTTAGAACGTCAAACGCCGTTCCTCTAGTTTTGGTCCACGAACAACCCTTGGATCACCACGTATGTATGATGGCCGAATGGGGGGAGAGCAAGGAAAATCAGATTTTCCTCTCTAAAATGGTGTAAATGTTGTTAACACCTTTGTAACCCCATATCATTATATAAGGTGGTTACAAAGAGGTGTTTCATGAGGCTTTATTTTGCCTCACAATGTCATACATTATGAGTCTAATAAACTCATGAGTTACAACTCATCCCACCCATCTTAAAACCGCCCAACCCATTTCACAAATGGATTTGGGTAACATCCAAGGGTTGTCACATTATGTGACCTCATAGGACCCAATATATATTAGTAGTTGGCCCAATTATACTAGCCCAACAAACCGCAATTAGCTTCTAGCAAAACGTCGCGGTCACCTAGTATTATTGAATATATTATCTCCATTATTTGTCCATATACATTTAGTTTGTTACACTTGATCGAGGACAAAATCCTTCAAATCGAACAACACCCTATAACATGTCAAGCCCTAATAAGGTATAATAATTATATATCCTAAAGTTTTTCTTTCATAAAGTAATATGAAGACTCCTTGCCGGTTGGGGGTGTGGGGAGGGGACTTTGGGTATCCTACTGTGAAAAGGGCAAAAATCGAACCCTTATCACAGGGGTGGAATAAAGGGTTCTCCCATCAGATAGCCAAAACTTTAACTATATTTCCTTTGCAAATACATGAAGTACGTTAGAAAGGGAAAGGTTAAGTAGTATTACTTTAGAGAAGTGATAAATCACTAATCAATAATGGATAGTACTTGGCAATTTATAAGAACCCCTAGTAATGTATTTGAGACATTAATTATTTACTAGAAAACCTATTTATTGCGACACTGGTTATTTATAAATCAACCCTATTCATGTGTTTTAATAGGCTGAAATTATAAAATCATCACTAAGAGTAGTATCAGCAGTTGAACCTTTCATGGTTCATGAGGAAAGAGAAGGTAAAAAAAATATTAAACAATGAAGAGAGAGAAAAAAAAGGGAGAGAGTGTGTTGCCCAGTTTGTGAGTACAAACCGTTCACCAACTTGCTTTTTTTGAAACAATGACTTGGGTGTGACAAGTGGCGAATCTCTATTGGTTTAGGGGAGGTGTGGTCCATCCATCTAATGGTTGTTAATTAGAAGATCTGAATCGATAATATTAAAAGACAATATTCATGATTTTTTTTTACCGCTATTTCTTAATAATGGTTATATTTTAAAAATAAAAAAACTTTTAAAAAAGAAAAATTTACTAACAGCTTTATTTTTCTCCTCTCTATAAATAAAGCCCAATATTGAGTTATTTTCGTAATTTTTCCACTATTAAACACTTATTTAGACTTAAAAGAATTAATAAATTATAACAATTCGTCATTAGTGTTTCTTTAACTATCTGAAAATGATGAATATGGTGAAAATTAAGATGAATAAAGGAGACATAAAATATGATGGAATTTGGTAAATAGTAGGAAAGAGAATTTGATGACCCCAATAATTGGTCTAACCATTGAGAATAAAAAAAAAATAGAGGTTTTTGAGTAAGTTCGATATAAAAGTTCGATATAAGTGATGTAGATGAGAAAGAAAGTAATAAAATACTTCAACCATTGAGTATGGCGAGTGGCGACCCACTATCGATCAGTGTCGTATCATTCCTTTACTACTCTACCTAGGCTTTGTTTGGCAATACATTTAAGTCACCTTAAATGAGTAGGTGCTAAAAGTTTAAGTCACCTAAAATAAATAGTCGTGTTTAGGGTAAGAGCTTAAATAAAATTTAAGCTCAAAAATTGACTGAAATTGAGTTGCTATCAAATATAGCATCTCAATTTAAGGTGCTGAAATTTTCAACTACTTCATCACTTCAGTTCCTTTCAGCTATCTTTTCAGTTTCAGCTCTATTTCAGCTTATGTTCCCAAACATAGCCGTAGGCGATTGAGGAAAACGAAGCCGAGCGAGTAGTAGACTACTAGTAGGCTAGTAGCTCTCTCTCGTCTATAGCCATAGTTTTAGCATCACCAATTCACCATGCAATATTCAGATTTCCCCCTTTTCACTTGCCGATAAGTCTAACCAACAAAGTATTCTTTACTCGAAGGTCGTATGATTAAATTGTTGCGCCAAACTGGTACACGGTTACCATGGATCATCAACACATCTCCTCGCAATGTCATCCTTCTAAAAGAGCAAACATTTACAGCACAAGCTACTCAACAAAACGAAGACTATTACTTCACAAATTACGCAACTTTAACACCCTCTTTCTCACTTGGGGAGTTCAATTCCCACGCATATGGAAGTGCAATTCAACAATGCGTGCAAAATCAAGACTTCATCAAAGGCAAAGCCTTTCATTGTCAAGTTCTCAAGAAAGGTAATTGTCTGGACCTTTTTGCCAACAATATTTTGCTCAATTTATACGTGAAATCTGACATACTTCATGATGCATGTAAACTGTTCGATGAAATGCCTCAGAGAAATACTATTTCGTTAGTAACTTTAATTCAGGGACTAGGTCGAGTTTCTCGCTTTGATGAAGCTATGGGGTTTTTTTTGTTGCTTCATAGGGAAGGTCATGAGTTGAATCCCTTTGTTTTTAGTACCATTTTGAAGATGTTTGTGAGTATGGAACGTCCGGATTTGGGTTGGAATGTTCATGCTTGTATTTATAAGGTTGGACAGGATAGTAATGCATTTGTGGGTACTGCTCTTATTGATTCTTATGCCATGTGTGGTTTTGTGGATATTGCGAGGGATGTGTTTGATGGGATTTTGTATAAAGATATGATTTCTTGGAGTGGAATGGTGGCTGCCTATGTTGAGAATGGTTGCTTTGATGAGGCGTTGCGGCTTTTTTTAGAAATGCGGATGGTTGGTTTCATGCCAAACAATTTCACTTTGGCTAGTGGATTGAAGGCTTGTGTTGGTTTGGGGGGAGTGTGTGTTGCCAAGACATTACATGGGTGTGCTTTAAAGACTGGTTATGAGAAGGACAACTATGTGGGAATTGCTCTTCTTGACTTGTACACTAAATTTGGAGAACTTTGTGAAGCGGAGTTGGTATTTAAGGATATGCCAAAAAAGGATGTTATCCCGTGGAGTTTTATGATTGCACGCTGTGCACAGACTGATCAGAGTGGGTTGGCTATGGATATATTTCATCGAATGAGGCAAGCTTTTGTCATGCCTAATGAGTTTACTTTAGCTAGTATGTTGCAGGCTTGTGCAAGTATGGCCAGTCTGAATATGGGGAAGCAGATGCACGGCCTTGTCTTAAAGGTTGGCCTTGATTCTAATGTATTTGTGTCTAATTCCCTTATGGATGTTTATGCAAAGTGTGGAAGGACAGATGATTCGTTGGTATTGTTCGACGCCGCAGCAAACGTAAATGATGTCTCTTGGAACACTATGATTGTTGGCTATGGCCAATTAGGGGATGGAGAGAAAGCTTTGATGATGTTCCAGTGCATGCTTGAGCACAATGTGCTACCAACTGAGGTAACATATTCTAGTGCACTTTGCGCTTGTGCCGGCTTAGCAGCAGCTGATCCTGGGATGCAGATCCATGCCTTCACTGTTAAAACGAAATTTGACAAAGATAGCGTGGTAGGTAATTCTTTAATAGATATGTACGCCAAGTGTGGAAACATTAAGCCTGCTCGTTTAGTTTTTGATACGATGACTAAACGAGATAAAGTTTCCTGGAATGCTATCATTTCAGCATATGCCATGCATGGCTTTGGAAAGGAGGCGCTAAGAATGTTCGAGAGGATGCAGGGAACAGACTGCAAGCCAGACAAGCTGACTTTTGTTAGTGTTTTATCAGCCTGCAGCAACATGGGACTATTAGATGAAGGACAAGCTCATTTTACCTCTATGATCAAGAACTATGGCATAGAGCCATGCATAGAGCATTATACATGTATGGTGTGGCTTTTGGGGAGATCAGGCAATCTTGAGAAGGCTATGAAATTGATTATGGAAATGCCATTTGAGCCTAGTGTAATGGTCTGG
Source organism: Beta lomatogona (assembly GCA_947646795.1). Classification (NCBI taxonomy): domain Eukaryota; kingdom Viridiplantae; phylum Streptophyta; class Magnoliopsida; order Caryophyllales; family Amaranthaceae; genus Beta; species Beta lomatogona. The sequence goes on along the minus strand of CANSNZ010000186.1, from coordinate 94,913 downwards.
CGTGCTGTTCTTGGAGCTTGTGTCGTACACAAGAACGTTGAGCTGGGGAAAGTAGCAGCTGAACATGTGCTTGAACTGGAGCCACAGGACGAGTCAGCTTATGTGCTACTATCTAATATCTATGCCTCTGTCAAGAGATGGGGACATGTAGCTCATGTCAGGAACAGCATGAAAAAGAAAGGAGTGAAGAAAGAACCAGGGTTAAGTTGGGTGGAGATACAGGGTGAAGCACATTATTTCACTGTTGGTGATACATCACATCCTGATATTAGGCTAATCAAGGGGATTCTTGAATGGCTAAAGATGAGAATTATAAGAGAAGGATACATTGCTAATTGCAATGTCGTTATGCTTGATGTAGAAGATGAAGAAAAAGAGCGTCTCGTGTGGTCACATAGTGAAAGAATAGCTTTGGCATTTGCATTAGTTAGAACACCTGTGGGTAGTCCTGTTCGTATACTAAAGAATCTTCGAATATGTGCAGATTGTCATGTGGCAGTTAAGCTCATATCAAAGGTTGTTCATCGAGAAATTGTCGTCCGGGATATAAATCGGTTCCACCACTTTGCGGACGGTGTTTGCTCCTGTGGTGATTATTGGTGAAATCTTACAGTGCAATACGAATCACAAGTTGCTGATATTCCTGTTTTGTCTATTTGACTGGTTCCACAATTTAAAAGGTTCCCTAACGTTGCTCTTTCATGGAAGATGGTTATGTACTATGTTGATATGGAGTCACCGCGAGCTGATTTTAGATACTTGTGAAAGTACCTAGTCTCTAATGTGGTAAGTTCCTCAAAATGCTTACTAAATACTAATTCTTTAGCAGCTGTTGATGCAAAAGTGACTGTATGATGAGTTTTGTAATTTTTTGTGGTTGAAATTACCCTCTTGTCTAGTTTAGTTTAGTCTACATAGGGGTAAAGCTGTGTACATTTGGGACCCTGCATATATTGCTTGTGGCAGTTGGCCGTCTTTGTTGTTGCTGAGTCTTGTAGATTGAGATATGTCCTTAGTTAAGGCACACATGATTGACAGGATGATATTTCCCTCTTTTTTGTTATTGGCTCATCATAAATTAATATGAGGTTTCCTTTGGTTCTCACCAGAATTTTCTTGTGCCGGACTTTGTACTTTTCAGGATCGGATTTCTCCTTGTTATTGCTAGGAATACCCCTCTTTTTATGTAAGGAAGTTCCAATTTGCAGAGGGTATTCTATAGTTGATATGAACTTTTTGAGGCAAGCTTTATGTTTCTAAACAACCATTCACCTAAAATCTTGTTTTTAGTATATATGATAGTCCATATGATTTCGTTATCAACAAAAAAAGTTAGGTTGGAGGTTTTCATTTTGTAATAGCACCTGGTACATATGATAATCTGTATTTCAACCAGTGGCTTGTACTACTGTACTTCTTTTTGGATTTTCTATATTTTATTGACTGCATCTTGAGTCATCATGGACTCTTAAATTTAGAGTTTGACATGTTTGATATTTGGCAGAAGCGTGAGAAGCCTAGACTCTCAAATATGTGAACACAGATTTCTAAGTGGATTTAAAGGGACAGAGGTAGTAATATTTAGCCATTTAGGCAAGCATGCCTCCTGTTCTGTGCTTTAATTTGAGAGCTGGACAACTCTAGTATCCAGATCAAGTGAAATCTCTATGTACTCCTATCATTATACATGATTATTGTCTTTGAATTTAGAACACAAACTGCGATTAGATTGGTGATGTTCAATATTGTAGGATGGACAGAATCAGGAATATTGATTTTGAAATAGATAAATTACGTAAAGAAATGAAGTACAATCTAATAGAAGGCCTAAATGTGAATATTTACAGTACATATTTTTGCTTATCTTACAATTTTCTTATGTAGAAGTATCTATTTACTGTGTTCTTGGTCTGGAGGCCGTTTGGGGACTTCTCTCTTCTGTTTAGGGACGAGGCTATACTTTTCCTATTTATTCTTTGGCAGGATGCAAATTGGGTGTAGGATTATTGATGACGATAAAATATGCTAATCTGTTTTTAAGATTCCTGTGGATGATTAACACTCTGCAATTTTCTTTTTGCAATCTCCTGTTTCATCTCAGCATGTCATGTTGATATTGGATGTTCTTTTGCAATTTCAGATACTGCAGGAGTGCGATTCTCGTTGAAGGTGAGTCCAGCATTTTTCATCCTATGGGACTAAAGGTATAAAGGCAATTAGTGTTTATTTTTTTTATTTGAAGCAAAATTCTTTACGAATCCTTAGTATTTTATTAGCTCCTAAGCAACGTATCTTGACTGAGGTGGGCAGGGTACTTGAATTTCTCTATAAAGGGACACATGTATAGCTTTTTCTTATCTTCGTTAATTAAATACTCCTTCCTTGTTGTCTAAAGTCTTAAAGTTTGATAAATTAACACCCCTTCACCAAAAGATTTTTTTTTTTCATGTGCACATATTGCAAACTGATCACAACCTCCTATAATATCCTAAAGCGAAAATATAAGCGTTCACAACTAGGCTTGACTAATGAGTAGGGTAGCCTAGTGGGTATAAAGGCAGGGTCAAATTAAAGGAGCTTTTATTACTTATTAGGGTGAGACTTCTAAAGTGTCGAATTGTCAAAGCAGGACCAAAATTGTAGGCGCCAATAATTTTGTAGAAGAGAAAAGATAAGGTAAAAAAAGAATTACATATGGTTTAGTTTTTTACATGTGCTCACTTCTCTTTCTTTCCTCTTTCTATTTCCTTGTTCTTCCATTGGCCCGCTCGTTATCGACCCGCTATAAACCCACTCCGCTCTGCCTCGACTAATAATCAGGTCTGTTTACAACATTGCTAACACTCTCTTGTCATTACAAGGTTCTAATAATTAGGATTAAAATCTTAAAGTAACTATTACCTCTCGTTCCAAGGTAATGATGTAATTTTAACTAATTTTCTTGTTATAAACACCCCCCCTTATAATAAAATTTCATTAGGACGAACATTTCTCATAAATTTTCCAATGTATGAAGCAGTAAGTGCTTACTAGAATATATACAATTTACTCAGTGGTATTACAATAGTAGTATTACATTACTTGAACATGATTGTTCCTTGGTTAACTTGATCTCCAAGGAAAGGGAATGTTGTACCAAAATGCTTGCTTCTTTCACGCTGTACTGGATTTTAACAAGTTTTGTTACAAGTGACCAAGTTCTTGTAGGAGTTCTTTAGACCATAGTCCTTCACATGCGTAGGAAGCTTCTTTCTAGCCGGCTTGACAACTTGATTAAGCTTATGTTGATTTTTTTACCTGAATTCCAGGTAAATGTTGTGTTTTTTCTATCATCTTAATTGCCGCCTAATCATTATCACAGTAACCGAACACTTTTACTTCATCTTCATAGGATGATAGGAATAAATCATCCCAAAATCTAAAGTACCCTTAATACACCTTGTAGTTCTTTTTGTTGTGCTGAGATTCTTTAAGTGTCTCCCAACAAGCCCAACTCCATATACAAAATCCAGCCTAGTGATGTTTAAATGTTTTAAACTGCCAACAAGAATGCTGAATTGCTGATTGGTTTGCATTAATCCATTATAAATTTCTCAAGATTCTATTATTTTTTCTTTAGCAAATTAGAAATTATATCTTCACTTTGATTTGGCTCTACTCTGTAGCAAGAAAAGAAAATATTAGCCCACATGGCCCCACAATCTATCATTTCAAATCTCTTCACCATTGCAGATATCCAACATCTCTTGCCAGTGAAGGTATAAGCTAAATATGAGAGCATCCCCACCATAGACTACATGTGCGACCACCTATTCAATCTATTTTGTGTCAAGTATCTATCGTTCCACTGACTTTCGCTTATCTTACAATTTTCTCATATCTGTTACTCTTGTCTCTTTCCTGTGGTTTTTTTTGAAAAAGAATTTAATTGTCCCTGTTCTTGGTTCAGAGGCAGTTTTGGGACTTCTGTCTTCTATTCATGGATGAGGCTATGTACATTGAAATCACTTATCCTAGTCGTTCTTTGACAGGATACAAACTGGGTGTATTATCATTGATGGCGATAGAATATTCTAATCTAAATTAAAGATTCCTGTGGATGATTAACACACTGCAATGTTCCTTTTTGTTTTCTCCATTTCCATCTCAGCGTGTCATTTGACATTGAATGTTCTATATGCAATTTAGATGATGCAGGAGTGCTATTTATGTTGAGCTGAGTCCAGCATCTTTCATCTCCTGGGACCGAAGGTGTTAAGGCATCATTTTAAGCAATTTTTTTTTTTTTTTTTTGCAAATCCTTACTATTCTATTCAGCTCCTAAGCAACGTGTCGTTTGACTCAAGCTGTGCAGGTTACTTGCTTTTCACCATAAAGTGACTAGTACTAGTGTACTACAGGTATAGCTCCGTCTTATTTCTGCTAATTAGAATATTAGATACTCATCTGTGTTGTCTGAAGTCTAAAGTTCGATAAATTTACACCCCCCATAAAATTAACTTTCCTTCTTTATTTTTCTTGTGTGTATGTTGCAAATGACCAAGTTCTACAGGATTTTAGCAAGTTCTATTGTTGACTCGTCAAGTCGTCAACAAATAGTATAGAGGTCTTGCAAGTGACCAAGTTCTCGCAGGATATTTTTTTAACCTGAGTGCTTCACAAGCATATGAAGCGGGCTCTATATTGTTGCTACACAACTTGATAAACCTACCACTGACTTTTTTCCCCCCAGAATTCTAGGCTAAAATTGTGCTTTTCTTATCATCTTTTTCACCACTAACCATTAAAATCAGTTTTACTTCATCTACCAAAAAAAAAAATCATCCCAAAATCGAAGGTACCCTTAATATACCTTATAATTCTGTTTGTAGTGCTCCAGTGAGATTTTCTAGGTGGCTCCTGACAAGCCCAACTCCACATACAATATCTTACCTATTGATGGTTAAAAATTTTAAATTCCAAGTTCCAACTAGACTATTTTATAGAAGTATAGTTAATTGGTTTCTCTTATTCTTTTGCAATGAGGGTGCTGATGGATCTGCATGAATTCATTCTAATTTCTAACATATCTTCTGCAACATAAAAATTCCATCTCCAGTGCTTCACTTCGGTTTTGCTTGATTCTATACCAAGAAAAAGAAAATTAATTAGCCTATGATCTGTCATTTAAAAATTTGATAAGCATTATTCTCTTAAAAACATCGGGCATACTCTTGCCAGTGAACAATTGATCATCATTCATCAACATACAAGCTAAATATTAGAGCATTTCCACCATAAATTACATGTGCAACCACTTGATGAATCATTTTGTATGAAGTATCTATCAATGCGTTCTTTTCCATGAGGCTGCTATAAACCGTATGAGGCATTTTTTTTTTTTTCGTTTTCAAATGACACACTTTATCTTCTTTGCCCTTAGTCATAAAACCCATCTTCTTCGAGAATGCCATTAATGAGTGCCAACTAGACTTCAAATTGGTATATCTTCCACTTATGGTGTGCCAGAAGTGATATTAGCAATCTCACAGTGTCTAGCCGAGCTACAAGAGCAAGCACTTGTCCATAATCAACACTATACTTTTGTTCGTAACTTTTTTTGCTCAGAGCCTTGCCTTGTATTTGTCAAGTCTCCATTAGCTGTAACTTGTTAACCCATTCCTCTCTCACAATCATCTGACGTTTTGAAGAAGTAGCCATGCATTGTTTTTCTGGATAGTATGGATTTCCTCCTTGATAGCGAATCTTCATTCTTGTCCTCTAAGGGATTTTTTAAAGTTAACAGGTTCATGGACCGTTGCGTTAAAAAGAGTCAATCACCCCTAAGGCCCTAACTCTCTAAGTCTTCTTATCTTGATGATTCTTTTTGATGACCAGGATTATCCTTGAGAAGACGAGTTGCTATTACTTTTGGTTGCTTGAAGAGTGGTTGGTTGAGAATTTAATGAACTCATCAAGCCTTATTATCCTTTTGCCCAATTCATATTAACTCTGTTTCTCAATACTTGCAACATTTCTCTTTTGGGTAAAATCTTATGCAAAGAATGCCAGACTGTATTATTAATCACATGGGTCATGTTTCACTCTTTCTTCTCCTCCTTGGTTCATGTGTCATTTCCTTATGTTGCAACAAGTATAAGAAAATGGAGGTGTTTCAAATTTTTCTCTTTTCTTTTGAGATCATCCCATTTGCAATATTCACCTTTGCTAGATACCACGTCTCTACTCTCAATTAGCTTTCTAGTGATTGAATTCTAGTGCTTGTAAGCTTCAAATTGTGTACTATATCCAATAAAGACGCATTTTTCACATCTATCATCTAATTTCTTCCTTTTTGCCTGATGTATCTGAGCATCAGCGATGCACCCACAAAGTCACAAAAGCCCAGACACTCCATGATTCATGTGCCATCATATTCTTCACGCTGTTTGTAGAATGTAGAGTAACAATTGAGAATATAAGATGCCCACACCACAGGTCCACAACTTCTGCCCGCAATATGTTCGACATTCCTCTACCTTTTTTAATGGTTCTTGTCATATCTAATATTGTTTGGTTTTTCCAATCTGCATTTTCATTTTGTTGCGAATAAAACAAGGTGTAAATTATTGTCGTATCTTTCAGTTTTAATATTTTCTCCAAACATGTTTGATTTCTACTCGCCCTTTCGATCTGACTTTGGTGTTTTATTTTCCTTTTGCATCTGTTTCTAGTTTTACTAGCGCCTTGAATTGTGTGAAAGTACGAAATACTTCTGAATTTTCTTTCAGCATATACACCTTGCTATAATCCTCGATAAAGGTAATGAACTAAGATTACCTCCTTGAGATATTGGTTCCAATGGTCCACAAATGGCTGTATGTACCCGTTCTAATGGTGCTTGGTGTGCGTCAAAAACCATTTAAGACAACAAACTCATTGTATTCAGAATGTACCAATTTCACAATCAGCAAGCAGATGCAGTACATATTCTTTGAAGTGTCAACCACATCATTGAAATGACCCATCGGTTATAAGAAGCCTTTGAGACTTCTACAAAGAGAATGAATAAGTTGACTTGTTTTGCTTTTTATCAGACCCTGAACTCATCAACTTTGAGGAAACAAAGCCATTGAGGAAGAAGTATGGAGTTCTACTATGAGAGGAGATACTTGCAATATAAAAGAACTTAGTTGCGAAAAGGCCTTAAGGCTATAGGTGTTAAATAGGTTTTGATTAAGGAACAAGGGAAGAATATGCTGTTGCCTATATGCGGAAGTATTCGCTTGTGTTACTCGGATATCATTTATGATACCCCACAAGTGGAAGATATATCAACTCGATGTTTAGTCAGCATTCGTAAATGACAATTTGAAAGATTACGTTGAACAATTGTAAGGTTTTATGATCAAGGGACAAGAAGATAATTCGTTTTATAAAAGCATTCTATGGTTCGAAACAGGCTCCATATGCATGAATAGAGTGTGTGCAGTGAATATGGATAGAATAGTGATGTAGTTTCGATGGGTTATCGTTATTAAATTCATTGGTGCGCCTTCTCAATACGGATTAATTGATTGTCCCATGGCTTTGTCAAACTTTCAGCTGATTAATGTTTTGCGAGTTTCACGACCTCCCCATACCCCCTCCAGTGTTGATATACTTATTGATGGGGTGAATGAAATTAATAGTGTGGAGTAAATGTTAAATGTAGGTTCAATTTAGCACTCGAAATAGAAGGGGAATATTTTAGTTCAAAAAAAGTCAATCCATCACAGAAATTAGTAGTGGTTCTTCTGGCAATCCATCTTCATTTCCTTCTATCTAGTGATCAAGAATTCGGGATTCCTGAAATTAGCACATGATTTTCTCTTAAATTTTTTTATATTTGTTTCATGAGTTGCTGACATAGTGCTGACAAAAAGGCTGCAGTAATTAACTGCTGTTTTCCACAGGTGATTTTGCATGGAGTCTTGGAGAATGGCAATGATTGTTACCTGGTAATTATTTCCCCTTGTTCCGTCTTCTCCTTCTGTGCTATGTAAATCAGGAAAGGGTGTCCTTAACTTTGTTTTCCTTCCTGTCTGATCCCCAAAATTATTGGAAGCTTAGGTCTTCTGGTTGTGTGGAATATAGAGCTTAAGCTACTAATATGCTTATTTTATAAGTACACTCTCTGTAGACGTAAATAATTTATGTCCTAGCAACTGAAAGATTGTCTATTCATAAGCAATTTAGTGTTACAGACAAGATATCAGGGTTATTTCCCACATAAATATCCTCTGTATTCGGCAGGGAAGCCTAGTAATGATTCTCCTCTTTTTTATATTGCTTCCCCTAGCATTTTGGAAAGGGGATTAGGAGCCTTTTTCAGTGCCTTATGATGATGTTTAGAACTGAATAGAAAGAGGGTAATTGGAGTGCTATTTCTAGTCATGGGGGTAGGTAAAGGCTTTGTACTTGTCACCTTGAAAAAGTAGGTTTGGGAAAAATAAGTTCACATAAGAGTCGATAAGCTCAAATAAGGCCCAATAAGTTTAGATAAGTTTATCCCCTCAAAAAAAAAAAGGGTGGATAAGTTTAGGCAAGCACCAACAAAGTTCTAATATGTTTAGATAAGTTGAAAGAAGGACCAATAAGTTCTAAAAGTTCAACCAAGAGCTGCCTAACTCTAAACTCACTCCGAAAATAAGTTGATAAGGGCCAATAAGTTTTAAGTTAAGGAGTTTTCTTGTGAAAAGAGTGAAGCCTTAGGGTGTGTTTCTTGGACCTTATTTTTTTTGAACATATGTGAACTAAACTTATTGAAGCTTATTGTATAAGGTGGTAGATCTTATTGGAACTACTCTGAACTTATTGAACTATTCTGACTTATTTGAACTTATTAGACTTGAAACGTTTTTTTCCCCCAAAGGTGAAGAGAATACACCATTAATCCTTTTGTCTACTTTCGTAATCTTGTATGTTCCATAGATCGTTGATTAGTAAAGATCTACTGTTTGATTTGTGTTGCTTCAAGCCTTCAACAAGTATACCAATATGGGGTATGAACTACGAGACTTCCACATATTTTTTTTTAGTTGGAAATGTCTATAAGTGTCATGCGCGTGTCCACGTGTCCTTGCTGGACATGCCTGACACCTCTGGAGGTCTAGTGGAAACCAGAATGTCCAATTAGTAAAGGGACTAGAAGGATTAGATATGATATAAGTCGTTTGCAATTATACGTAAACTGAAATCAGTGGAAGATTGTCTGATGTAGTACTCAATTACGTGTTGCAAAAAACGCTGCCCAAGTTTGACAATAATGTTTTCAAGGGGTTAGGTGACCCATCACTAGAAGTGCTACATGATGTGATTTTTGTGGCGTTGATTAGTGCATCTACGTTTAATAATCTTTTTGACTTTTAAGAAGCTCATTTTGATTTCGTCCACACTAACGAAGTTTTAACATGTATTAATGGTAATGTTTTTTTTCATTGCTTGAATCATTTTCTGTGGGACTAAAAAGTTGGCTTCTAGTCCTTTTCTTATTTGTTTTTCCTTTGCTTGGATATTGAGGTTGGTGGTCATGAACCTTTAGGTACTAAGAGTTCAGGAAATATGTAAAATGCAAAGCCACAAATGTGACATGCAGCTTCCCGTAATATCTAAATTGAGTTGATTAACATTAGAGAGTAATTAACATCATTGTCACTAGGAGTGAACCATTGTTTGGAGACTACTCTCAGCTACATGTGTCATTATACCATAAAGAGTGCACAACAATAATGTGCCAGGTATGATCTTGCCATTGATGTGGTGTGTGATGTCCAGACATATAGATGAGATAATATCATTAAAATTGTTTCGTCTTAGTTGAGCAGGGTAGCTGTATATGGGTTTTGATAAATTGATGCTGCTAGACTGCATAATGTTCTGGTTGAAGTTCATAGTCATAATTACAAAGGAGTCATTTTCAGAGGCTTCATGGTTGAATTGTTTGGCTGGTAAACATGTTTCAAATTAGTACATAAAGCTAGGAGTTCATTTGATAATTTAACATGCTCACTCCTTTAAGCCCTTTTGCTTGTGTTATCTACTGACTGGAATCAGAGAGTGAATAATCAGGTAGGTCAGTTTGATTTGAACTTGTTTTTATATCTAATCCCATCAACTTCCTAAGTGATATATCTCTCAGAAAGCAACAGTTCATCTTCTTCAAACATTGACTAGATTTGCTGCTAAAGTTATGCCCTAAAATGACAAAGCAACTACAATATTCCTTATTTGTGCATTCAATTTTCTGTTGCTTGTTACAGTATGAGTTACATATTGTGAAAGTTCTTTTATCTTTCCTTCTCAGCCCTAGCTCTATCCCATGTTTATTGGAGCTTGTTTACTTGATGTTGGTTCCTTGTGCTAGAAGAGTTATGCTACAGCAGAATACAATTAATTAGAGAATGGCTAGACAATCTCCTTAAGAGATAATATCCTTACAAATTTAATCATTTTAGGCAGATCATCTTATATAACGCAACTCTGAACCTTATTTTTTGCTTTTGCACTTGTGTTTATTCAGCTGCCTGAGCCCCTAGGCACTAGCTACATCAATGTCATTGGTTTTATGGTGTGAGGAATTGACTTGAATTTATTATTCTGGTCAGGTTTGCTACTCTGCATAATATGTAAACTGGGCCTAGTAGTTGTATCGACGCACCTTTCTGGAATGTTGTGTCTTGTTGCTCATAAGGACTGTTCTATTAATTTATATAGGACAGATTTTGCATTGAGCTTGGAAGAACCTGTTCTGAACTTCCTTACCAAAAACTACTTTCCAAGTATACATTGAGTTTATCGCATCATCACATGTTTTATAGCTTATTCATCTGTTGTTTCTATTTCGGGTCATTGGAATCTTTCAATGAAGGATATGGATGTAATTTGAGTTATCTGATAGTTCATAGACACTCTGAAACTGAGTGCAGAGTTACATTGATTACTCTAGGTTTAGGACAAACTTGGAGACATTTAACTTCTTAGTGTCATGTATGTTGATCATTTACCTAATTACCTGTATGGTTTTACATGAAGGTAAAAATTTGGAACAATTTCAGGTCTTTGGAGAAGAAATTGACATGGTTTTACCTTTTGGATGCAGCTTCCAGCCTTCCACAAACACGTAGGTGAAACATTTGCATCAGCTGCAACACTAACATGCAGATAAAGGTGTAATATTTTTGGAAATATAGTTTCAACATGCATTAGTAGGTGCTAGAGAGGGACATCAACCTGCCATATCTTGGTAGCAAAGTAATATTGAGGTGGTGGTGGTGGATAGGTAGGCAAGTAGCTGTTTAAGCTTTCATTACTTTCATTTACTTTCCTGTCTTCAGTTGCCTGTAAATAATTTTGCATTTTACTAAGTGTTCATGCTTCCAATCAACTTTAACTTTAACCTAAACTTTATACATGTCTATACGTATTTAAGTACTTATTTTCTGGTGCAATGATATTTGATGTTGAGCGAACTTAACCATTTATTGTTTTCCAGTTTTAAGTTGTGATTTCTTAGAGGCTGAAATAGTTTAATTTGAAAGGTATAATACACGCTTTTGGACATTCTTGGGATTTGGAAAACAAACTCCGTGGGATATATTTTAGGGCCGTAGGAGGGTATTTTAGGGCCGTAGGAGGGTATTTTGAAAGCATATATGTTCCTGAGGGAAGTCATAGTTGCCTGTGGAGAACTTTGGGGTTAAATTGAAAAGTTGCAATATAAGTTGTGAAAGACATTTGGAATCAACGCAAAGGGTCTAAGCTACCCTGTAATCATCTTGATGCACCATGAGAGCCTAGTAAAGGACACTAGAGGTCATGGACAACAAACATCCCTAGGTTCGGAAAAAAGAAATAGAATTTCCCCAAAATAGCCAAATTGGAGGTTATAATACATGCCTTTTAAATTCCGTGGCCAGTACCAAACCAATGTTATGCACCTTAAGCTCATAATAGGATCTTTGAAATCAAATTCATGTCAAAGAAACAACATAAGGTGGCCTACATAACTATTTTTGGGTTGAACTTGAAATATGCAAAATTAAGATATTGGAGGCATTTTAGACAATATGAAAGGTCCAAACCTTGCAATAGCCATTTCGAGTCATGCTGATGCTCTGAGTTGGGTGTCGGACAAAAACGTTGTTGGACCAGAAAAATTCATAAATAGCCCCAAGTTACCAAATTTAAAGGCAATATCTATGCTTAAGAATGACCATGTCATGGATACATTTAGGAATTGCTTGTGAACAAGTCGATAAAATCTTGTATAATAAATAACCGCACAAGTGAACAATAACTATAAGATAGCTCAAAAGACGAACCAATCTCTAACACCTTTGTGTTCAACTCGTCAATGTTCGTGAACAAGTCGTTTTAGCTCGTTTATAAACTTGTTGATCGATTTTCCTATTTGGATTTAACCATTAAGAAAAACTATGGAATGTATTCATTAATTATTATGTATTGGTTGGTGGAATTGTTGTTACCCTCCTTTTAAACACTGAGTTTATGCTAGTTTGGCTAGTTATTTTCTTTATCAATTAATCAAAAATATAAAATGTTGCTTTAATTGTAATGATTGTGGGAGTAACATAACTCGTTTATAAGATAAAACTTAATTGAGCTCGAACATAGATGAGCAAAGGTCTAGAACTTATTGATAACTAAAGATACTAATAGTAAAGTAAAAGTTGAATGGTGCAAAAGTTAAAGTAAAATATAACTACTAACCAATGAAGGGATTAAGACATTATATTATAGAGCTAATTTTTCAATAAAGTGCTAGAACTTATTGAAATTTATATGAAATTATTGAAACTTATAAGATGCAAGAATAATTTTCTTAGTGGGAGGATAACACATTTTAATTGAGGTTATCCACATCTAGATTTATTGTAGATTCCTTTATCCACCTTTCGCTTAAAACATACTTTGTCTGGATATCAATATACGAGGAAAAGAATGGGGAGGGAAAGAAAAGGGAAGGGGAAGCTAGATGGAGCTCTATTTACCCTCCAAATTGGGAAGGACGATGTTTATTAAAGAGGGTAGGAAAATAGATCATTCCTTCTCCCTCTCCTCCCTTCCCCCGTCTCTTATCAAAAAGGGAAACTTGTTCCCTTCTCTTTCCCTCCGATTTCTCCTATTCAAACAAAGCGTAAAGAATGGCTCTTCATTCATAAGATAATGGGCTGCAAACAAGTGGTTAAATCAAGGTAGGTACGTAGAAAATATGAAACATAACCCTAATATAGAGGCAAGCTTAAGCGTAACGAGCTCATGAATCCGTACGCTATTCTACTAAAAATTTGGATACCTTTTCTTCCTATTTTTTGAGGAGTAGGTACCTTTTCTGTTTCCATCCTTGCACATTTTAATTTTCTATAAAATTATTGTAGCTTTAGAACCACTCTAGGTGGAGAGGATCCTCCCATATGTGTAGTCATTTTCTATAGATTTATAACAAATTGCAATCAAACATAATTATTATTTAATTTGTCATGATGATGTAACCATTCTCATCATGGAAAAAGAAAGAGAGGGGAGTACTTAAAAAAAAACTGAATACTTTTGCAGAAAGCTTGCTATTGTAGTTTATTTTGATTAGGGGTAAATTAAACACATAAATTTTCCCTAATTGAGCAACCCTCACATTAATATACCATGCAAATTGCAAGCAACATGACATGTTATAAATGACAAATTTATGTAGACATCTTAAAATAGTATATGTAATTATTACTTTCAAAAGGCAAGAGTATATATCATAATGTTGCAACATTTTGGTTTTTAAGGATCAAATTTTGAGTTTTGTCCATACTCTTTATTAATAAATAAACTAGTGAATGTCTTAGGCGATGCCCCGGGTTGTTTCTTTTTGTAATTTATTGTCTAGTGAGGAAAAATTAACGTCATAATAATTTGAATAATACACCCTTAAAAGTTTGGAAATGAAAACAATATAATAGCTTAACTTTTTACAAGGAATTGGAATAAGAGTTTATGTCTACAATGGTATATTGTTATTACCATAAATGTGTTAGGTCTAACTACTTGTGTAAGTCTTTTAATGAGATATAATTACAAGACCTTATTATATTTTATTTTGAAATAGTAAGCAATGATGTTATGTTAGTATCATGGTTAAAGCTCTCACTTTTCATTTCAAAGGTCACATGTTTGATACCTTGTAACTACACAATGTTATATTTTCACGAAAATAGAGCATTTGCATTAAAGCCTTAGATGAGACTGTCATGTGGCACATATACTTTCTTACTATCGCCTTTTAAATATTAGTATAGATGAAATATTATTTTATGAGATGTTGTTAGTACTGTCTCAGTGTAATTCTATAAATAGTATCTTCTATTATGTAAGAAAAACACCAATAGTCAAATGTTTGCATCAAATATTATAAAAACCAAACACCGTGATTTAATGGAACCAAAGGTAATACCATATAAATGACCTCATTCTATCTTAAACCTCGAACGGGAAACCAAAACCGAGGAATACTATATAAAAGCTTGAAATACTACTAATAAATTTCAAGAGGCCCACTATGGCATGAGATATAATAACAATAAGTGTGGTTGTTGAGAGAGAATAAATTTGAGCATGTATCGAGAAGGAAGCTATCTAACAATAATTAAAAGTATAAAAGTACCAATTTCATGAATAAATTGATCAATGGATTATCTAATTATGGTCCAATGAACCACTTTTGGGCTCCCTTTTGTATATTTCTTTCAAGTAGTAGTAAAGTTAATTATTAGATGATCGAGAATGAGATACCACCTTTATGTCTTGAGATGACTAAACAAACAATTAAGTAAGGACATTTTAAAAAGAATAGATCATAATGGATAATAATAATAAAATTTTAAATCCTTCTAAACTTATACTGGTATAGACGTAATGGTAGGAGTATTATTATTATATTGTATTACAACATATCATCATTTATGCTAAAGAGTTGATGAGGGAGTTCTCAAGAACAACTACCGATGTTTTAATTAATTAATGCTAATCGAGATTAAACATGACTAGCTAGTTAACATTATTAGTAAGTAGGTCTGATTATTGGACAGGTGTTCAATGGCTAAAGGATTAGGGTCAATTTATAGGCTTTTATTTGACAGAGTTTTAATGTACAGGGTCATTATAGGGCTAATAAAATAATATCCCAATAATTTTGAAAAATAAAATAGATATTGTATATAAAAATTACGTGTAAGGATTCGTATTCGATTATACTCACTTTTGTCTCTCTCCGCTCACTATTTTTCTTGCCCGTTCATCGACCCGCCCATTATCGCCCCCTAGTGACCCCCATTGACCCGACCCACGACAACCCTGTATGAGCCAACCCTTTTACTTATCGACTCGCTTTTGACCTGCACCAATCGTGACTCGACCCGCCCAGTAACCAGTTTAAGTACAGTAGTATATGTCGGAAGTTAGCCAAATAAATAATTAAAACAATCACTAAAAACGGAGGAACAATAAGAAGACAAAACAACGTGAAAATGCCATGCGCTTTTGCGGGTCTCACAGTAACGAGATTGCAGCAGACTGAATAATAAGACTAACATAGTAAAACGCTCCCAAACAGAACTTAACAAATTTTTTGAGTAAAAAAGCCATAAAATTCCACGCTTTGCTTTTTGCATGGACGTGCATAAAATTCCTGACTGCGCGTGCGTATGCATTTGCATTTGCATTTGGCTAGGTTTTTTCATCTTGCGGGCCACTGAGCCACTAACCTATAATATCATAATACCTTCGTGAAAATATTAGTTTTAACCATTACCAATGACACAATCAACATATAATTATCATAATGGATTCCAAAAGTACTTCCTTGATATGTTATTGTTATCGTTGTTATTAGTATTATTGTTAATGCATGGCATCACTCGCCCACTTCTTATTGTTGGTAGTCTTTTCAATATATGGTTTTAGGCACGCACCCTTTATATGTCATTATAGTAGTCCTTGATTTGTTTATGATTATTTAAGATTTTGGATGGGTTTTAAGAGTTGTATTAATCTATGGTGCTCGGTCTCGAAACACATGTCTAGTATGGGTACGTGTCCAAGTGTCCGACTCGGTTATTTTTTGAACTTTTTCAATTTTTTTGCCTAAAACGAAGTGTCCAAGTGTCTCACCCATGTCCGAGTGTCGAGGATCCGACATGGGTACTTGAGGTGAAATGAAGAGTCCAAGCAATATATATAGGTACTAATTATGAAATACTGTAATATTAGACCAATTTCATTTCGGTATGTAGGACTCTCCCAAAACCTCTCCTACCGTGAAATCATCAATCAATGTAGAACCTTGAAATAATATGCTAGATCAATATCTATTATACTTACAAGTTGACCTAGGAAGAGAATCTCAAATTCTTTTAGCAATAAAGAATTAAATAAATAAGCTTTACTGCCTTTACAGTGTTATGCTTTATGTATACAATTGTTTTCCCTTCAAAGATCACACTAAGAAGATGTTGCAGAAATGCGAAGGTTGAGATAGAGAATAAGGAAAATAAGGGAAACATGTTGGAAAAATATTTGATGAGGAAAACAAAAATTTGGAGTTCTATTAGGGTTCTGAGAGGCTATTATTTGCATTTCAGGTAGCTATCATGTTCCAAAATTTGAGAAAGGGGATAGTTCCACTCATATAAGTGGGTTTGGAATGAATTGATCATGCAAAAGTTATGATTTTCACAGACTGTTTATTCAGGATTAATAACGAATTGCTCCTTGACATCGAAGACAAAAGATTCAAAATATTTGTCTCTGAAGATGTGAATCTCAAGTCCCCAATGATTCTCTCACACCAAAACCAACACCAGCAGTCAGTTCCGATTCCTCAGACCAACGATAAATCAAAGGACAATGTCACGGTCGCTGAAAAGTCCAATGGTGGTCAGGGTACTACTGCTGCAACGGAGAAAGGTATCATAATTACTTCAATCTCAGACAAACTCATTGATGAGACCAATTGTATTGATAATGCCAAATCTCCTTTTCCCATGCACATCCTCTCACCTTCCCCCTCAAAAACCTCACCACAAACAGAAAATGCCCTTTTCCAAAACAAAGCTCCTAATCATTATAATTCTCCCAGTCCCAACAAAACGCCAAAAAATTTTTTATCTCCTAAACTCTCTGGAGTCCATACAATTATGAACTCACCATCAGATGGCTCTTTGGACCCACCTCACATAATATCAACTAGCATATTTCCTCCTAAGCCCAGACCACCAGCAAAATCTCCAAACCACAAACCACTACCAAAACCACAAGCCCAACGTTACAAACACATTTCCCCTCCGGAAAACTCGGACCATGCTCTTTCACCCCTAAAGGACTTTGGGCCGCCCATCCACCTTTCAAACTACTTTGGGCCTCTGTCCAGAAATCCAAAATCTAACTCCTCGTCCTCATCTCTCTCAGAAATCCCATTTCCCCCAGGCTTCGAAGCAACTATTCCCTCACCACAAAAAGCCAAACACGAAAAAAGACGAATGAAAAAGATCCAGAAACTGGAAAAGAAAAAAGCTAGGAAAATTCGCTTCACAGATGAGCCATTAACCTCTCCTCCATCCTCCCAACCTCCATGCAAGAATCTTATGAGTGCATCTGATATCATTGATCTGGGAATACAACTTGGACTCAAATTTAATGGGCCTGTGTCACAGCTACACAATAGAATTGTTGATATTCTCTCACGCCAGCAGGCTGATTGGGTCGCAAGCCAACAACTCTAGGCTCATGATTATTCGTCTCACATCCACTATTTCTTAATGATTTTATTATCATGGAATATTCGGGGCCTTGGTGCAAAGACCAAGCGCGTGATTTTTAAGAAGATGATTGGGAAGTATGATCCATGGATCACCCTTGTACAAGAATCTAAGCTAGACTCTCTTTCACCTAGAACCCTTCTTTCTTTGTGGAACTCTCCTGACATTGAATTTTGCCTAAGCCCCTCTGTAGGCTTCTCAGGAGGTCTTCTCACTCTCTGGAATAAACAATACTTCCAACTGGATTCGTGCAAGGTAGCAAGGAACTGGATTGCAACAGAGGGCATCCTCCCCACACTGAACTTTAGATGCATTATTGTGAATGTATATAATCCTTGTTGTGCCTCTCTCCGTGCAGGTGTTTGGCAAGACATCCTAAAACTGTGCTCTGATTCTAGTTCCCCATGCCTACTTACTGGTGACTTCAATGAAGTTTTAAGTCCGGAAGATAGAGGTAGTCAATCCTTCGACCCTCAGGGATCCCAAGACTTCAAGCAATTCATTCAAGATCTCCACTTGATTGAAATTCCTGCTATAAATGGTTGGTTCACTTGGTTCAGGGGTGCTTCCAAAAGCAAGCTCGATAGACTCTTCATACAAACAGAATGGCTCTCTCTTTTCCCTGCCTTGAAGTTATCACTATTAAAGAGGAATATCTCTGATCATTGTCCTCTTCTTGTCACTTCACAATGCATAGATTGGGGTCCAAAACCCTTTAGATTCTTTGATTGTTGGCTAACTCATGGTGGATGCCTTGGCACAATCAAGCAGTCCTGGGAAAAATCGCAAAATTTGCCTATCATGGAAAAACTTCAGTCGGTAAAATCGAACCTGAAATCCTGGAACTTTAAGGAGTTCGGGAACATTAACTCCAGCATCTTGAGATTGGAAAATGAAATTCACCACTGGGACGAAGTCGCCAACAGTCAAACGCTATCCGGCGATGAACTCAAACTGAGGAATGAGGCCCAAGTAGAATTATGGGCTTGGCTTAAGAGGAAAGAGCTTTATTGGGCTCAAAATTCTCGAGACCAGTGGATAAAATTTGGAGATAAAAATTCCAAATACTTTCATACAGTTGCTTCCATCAGGAGACGAAAAAATAATCTCTACACAATCAAAAGCAACGGTATCTCCTACTCCAAGCCAGACGAGATAAAGAAAGCTGCTGTGAACTTCTTCAAAAACTTATTTAGAGAGGATTTCCAGTCAAGGCCCGTCTTTGATTGCCTTGGTTTCAAAAAACTCTCTCCTGAGCAATCCAATCTCTTGACTGCCCCCTTCGATCTTGATGAAATTGAGCGTGCTGTCACTTCGTGTAACCCTTCCAAAGCTCCGGGCCCGGACGGTTTCAATTTTAGATTCATCAAAGCATCATGGTCAATTATCAAACAAGACATTCACGATGTGGTGAATGTTTTTTGGTCATCAGGGAAACTCCCTAAGGGATCCAATGTAGCGTTCATAGCACTCATCGCCAAAATTGAACGACCCGAAGAATTCAAAGACTACCGACCCATTTCAATGGTGGGATCAATCTATAAGATAATAGCAAAGCTGCTCACCCTCAGACTTAAGCAGGTGATGAATGATATAATTGGCCCCTATCAATCGACCTTCATTGAAGGGCGCCAAATACTTGACGGAGCATTGATCGCGGGTGAACTATTTGATACTTGTAAAAGAAGGAAATCAAAAGCTGTTGTTTTGAAACTTGACTTCCACAAAGCCTTTGACTGCGTCTCGTGGAACTTCCTTGATTGGGTCTTATCTCAAATGAACTTTCCTAGCACTTGGCGAACCTGGATCTTCTCATGTATCTCCACAGCTTCTGCTTCCATCCTTCTTAATCACTAGTACAGAAACGACGCTTTGCGTCGGATGCGAGGCGCCCATTTGCGTCGGACATGGGTCCGACGGCACAGGTCTCGTCGCAGATGACAGAGACATTATCTGCGTCGGATCAAGAAACGACGCAGTTGAGGAGCCATTTGCGTCGGATGTGTCTCGAGGTGCGACGCACATGACCCTCGCCCAAGCATACACAATGCATTGGCCTCTGCTATTTGCGTCGCATACTGAGCCACGTGCGACGCAAATGATAGACCATTTGCGTCGCACATGGCTCAGCACGCGACGCAAATAGTTGAGCCCAGCAGCCTTGAAACTACCATTTGCGTCGCACATTATGCAACATGCGACGCAAATGGTAGGTTTTTCTTTAAAAAAAAAAATAGTTCTCAACATTCTTAAAGCTGCAATGACATTAAAAAACAATTCCACCATTGAAATTGCAAACAATTCTATGATTATTCTGATTACATTAGCATGAACTCAATTATACTAAAATACAAACATATGGGTGTTTTTTTACCCAAAAAAAAAACAATTAATTTCATGAAATAGAGAAAGGGTAACAGATTAAAAAACATGAACAAAAATCTATAATGAAAAACTTATACAATTGTTCTGTAATAAAAAAACATGAACCGAAACCTAAAATGAAAATTATACAAATCTTACAAAATAAAATGAATTAACCAAAAAAATCAAACCACTTATCGAAATATAAAAGCTTGTCTGCAATTTCTTCTCTTTCTCCACTAGATCTGCAAATTCAATACATTTTAATTGAGTTGATAAACTGAAAAAATACCAAAAATTGATTTTTTGCCGGTTCAATTTTTTTATTTCAACAAAATACCATAAACTGAATTAATACCTGAAATTAAAAGCCTCGGTTCTTGCGCCGACGATCCAGAATAAGATGAAGAAATTTTCGTTCAGCGAGAGGAAGAAAAGATCTCTGCTTTTGTTCGAGCAATATGGTTTCTTCAGTTTCCGTTTTGTTCGAGCAAGGTAACCCTAAAACTTGAGTTTCGAATGACAAGAAGGGTATGGAGGCGAGAGAAACACTGACCAAATTACAGCAAATTTGAGTTTCGAATGATAAGGGGATGGAGGTGAGAGAGAGATTTCACAAGTGAGGGCGAGGGAGATGAAAGCTGTTGCATGCAAAGGAGAAAGACAAAAATAAGAACGGAAGTGGTTGATGATGAAGTTGTTGATGATGAACTGGTGGTATGAGAAAGAGAGAGAGGGAGAGAGGGATAGAGAGAGAAGAAACGGCTGAAGCTAGACAAAGAAGTTAGGGTTTGAATGAAGCGCGGGCCTTATCTATTTTTTGAGCCTTATCTGCGTCGCACATGTGGCCCATGCGACGCAGATAAGCCCAACTCATTTAATTATTACTTTATGCAGTGTAATCATCTGCGTCGCACACTAATTAACATCCGACGCAGATGACTATTTGCGTCGCATGCTTGTTAAATACGACGCACATATGTCGTCATTTGCGTCGATTCCCTGCTGCATGCGACGCAAATGAGTCTTCTGCGACGTTTGTCCTGTTGTGCGACGCAGATGATGAGACGCAAATCGTCGTTTTTCTAGTAGTGAATGGATCGCCTACACCCCCTTTCAAGCTCCAAAGGGGCCTCCGCCAAGGAGATCCCCTATCTCCATCTTATTTGTATTGGTGGTTGAAGCTCTAAACTTGCTGATAAAAAAGGCCACGAGCAACAACCTTTGGGAAGGCATCGAGGTCTGCAAAAATGGTCCTGCTCTCACTCATCTGCAGTACGCAGATGACACCATCTTGTTCTGCAAGCCTGATATTGAGTCTCTCATGAACATTAAGAAGACCCTTATTCTCTTTCAGTTGAGTTCGGGTCTCCAGATAAATTTTCACAAAAGCGCAATTATGGGAATTAATATTGATGACTCTTGGATAGCCTCGGCGGCACAATCCCTGCATTGTAGAGTTGGTCACTTCCCAATCTCCTACCTTGGGCTTCCAATCGGAGGCAATTCTTCTCGCACCCAATGTTGGGATCCCATTATTGAGAGAATGAATAAGAAACTTGCCACTTGGAAAGGAAAGCTCCTCTCCATCGGTGGAAGGCTCACCTTGATAAAAGCCTCTCTCTCTAATCTCCCAATGTACTACATGTCACTATTCCCTATTCCCAATGGGGTTGTTGAAAAAATCATCCGTCTCCAAAGGAACTTCTTGTGGAGTAATTGCGAAGGGAAAGCCCCATTCCCATTGGTGCGTTGGGATCTTGTCCAGCTTCCGAAATCTTATGGAGGCCTTAATGTTAGTAACATATTATTCCGAAACTTGGGACTCCTTGCCAAGTGGATGTGGCGTTTTTTCACTGAGCCAGACTCTCTTTGGAGAAGAATTATTCAACTCAAATATGGATATCCTCCTTCTTTCTCAATGGCTGATTTGACATCTATCCCACAAGGAGGCCCATGGAAAAAATTGTGCAACGCCATCCTTGCAAACCCAAATGCTGCGCTCCTTGTTAAAAAGGGGACTCGAAAATCGATTGGGGATGGTTCATGCACCTTATTCTGGCTTGAGCCCTGGATCCATGAGTCTGCTCTAAAATCAGTGTTCCCTAGATTGTTCCGCTTATCTGGGCTTCCAAATGGCAAAGTAAGTGATATGGGTTTTTGGGAACTTGGAGTTTGGCATTGGTCTTTGACTTGGGCCCGTGTCTTTAGGTTCAGAGATTCTGAGGAATGGTCCTCTTTAAATCTGCTCCTCCAAAAAGCAGTTCTTGTCCCGGATGCTTTGGACAAGCTTATCTGGTGCCCTCACAAATCGGGAGCTTTCACAGTAAGATCCTTCTATGCTGAATTAGCAAAACAATCTCCTCACAATAATTTATCTGTTAGTAGTAAAATTTGGAAAGGCCTGGTTCCCTCGCGTATTGAGATTTTTACTTGGATTGCGTGTTTGGAAAAACTAAATACCAAGAATAAGCTTTCCCGTCTGAATATCATTCCCAGCTCAGAAGATATCTGCGTGCTCTGTAACGCCTCAATTGAAACTTGCTCACATCTGATCCTCCATTGCCGGTTCTCTTGGATGTTATGGGCCTGGTGGTGTAATCTATGGTCAGTTGACTGGGTTTGTCCTTACTCAATCGAGGCTGCTTTTGATCAGTGGCACCTCCCAAGTAAATCTGCCTTCTCCAAAAAAGTATGGTCCGCAAGCTTCATGGTAATCGCTTGGTCCATATGGAAAGAACGCAATGCTAGGATCTTCACCAACAAATCAAGCTCCCCCTCTGAAATTCAAGATCTTATCTTGCTTCGCCTAGGTTGGTGGATTAAGGCATGGAATGATCCTTTCCCCTATTCGCCGGAAGATGTGCGAAGAAATCCCTCCTGCCTCCGGCTCCCTCCTAGGCCCATTTCCATCAAGGCAATCCATCCTACTCCTCAATGGGTTGCTCCGGTTGATTCTCAACTCAAGTGGAACGTTGATGCCTCTTTTAATCCTTCAATTGGGCGATCTGCTATTGGTGGGGTTTTGAGGGACGCCAATGGCACTTTCAAGTGTCTCTTCTCTTGCCCCATCCCCCCTATGGAGATCAACTCGGCCGAAGTCCTTGCAATTCATAGAGCAATTCAAATCTCCCTCAACAATTCCATCTTTAAATCTCATCAAATCATTATAGAATCTGATTCTATCAATGCTGTTAGATGGTGCACATATCATTGTGGGGGACCTTGGAATCTCAATTTCATCCTAAACTTCATTCGATCCGCACCATTGAGGGGCCTCAACTTAACCATTCAGCATAAAGGAAGGAGCACCAATATAGTGGCAGACTCACTTGCTAAGCAAGGTTTACATAGAGGTTCAGACTTTGTTGCCTGGATCTGAGCTGACTAAGTCTTGCTGCCTTATTTAATTTCTGAATAGATTATAATTCTGTACGAATATCTTGAACTGCTATTGTACTGCCTTTTGATGTACTGCCTTTTGAAGTGCAGCGAATGAAATGAAAATGCACCAGAATTATCAAAAAAAAATAAGAATATGTACATATTTAAGTTACAAGCTATGAAAATAGGGGAAGTAGGTAGGGATATGGTAAACGGATATTTGGATTATTGGGAAATAAACAGATATTTGGAACACATCCTGTTGTAGATTATAGAGGGACTCAATATGGAGTTTCCATAAATCATGATGAGACACAAGGGGCATAGCACAATAATGCATTATGCATCAATATATCATGCACCAATATATCATTGATATCATTATAATTCAACATGAAATACATCATAATGTATACCATTGGGCCTCATCTTTGTCATGGATATGCTTGTAAATGGTCTCTTATGACCCTATAATGCGTACTCTTGATGTTTGTTACTCATGTCGATTCTAGAAATATCGTGGAGATTTGTACTATACTCCCTCTTTCCCAAAATAACTCTCGATTATTGCGGTTATTATTTCAGGGCTTTTCCGGACGAATGATTTTTTCTTAATCGGCTTTCATATTAAGGCATCACCATACATTGGGATGATCCTCTCGTGTGGTCTATAAGCCTCTATATCACTAGCTCTTGCTCATGGATACATCACTTGATGATTTTTGCTCATCTCTCAATGTTGATCCGAAGGCATATATTAGAGCCTTCAAATTCGACTACTTTGGGATACTTTTAACGTTTATTTTATCAAGGACCTTTCAACGGGCATCAAAGTATCTCAGGGCTCTTTTTGAGTGTTTGGAAGCCTATACACACATTGCTTTTAAATGTCTTTAAGAGCTAGTTTCATATAAATCTGAGTTTGCACTTTCATAGCAATGCTTTCATTATTTGGCTTTCATTACTCTTTCATATATCAAATATTTGGAACAAAAATTATTATTGGATTTCCCATTGGAGAGCCTTGATAGAGTTTTCATAAACCATGATGCGGCACAAAGGTACAACACATGTTGTAAAACTCGTAAATAGACCTCGAAATAGCTTTATGGGGTCTATGCATTAATCATTAAACTCGTCCTATTCTACTCTGGAGCAGCTTAAAGATCACCCGACACAATTCTTCGCTCTACCTTGGTCATGTATATGTTTTTAAATGGTCTCTTATGATCCTTAAATGTTCCTTAGATGTTTGTTCCTTAGGTCTTGGGAATATACACCTTGGAAGAGCGAATTATAACTGTCAAATTCAGCTATCTAGGTAATTTTATGGAATGGACACCATTTTCTATTTAAAACTTTCCCAAGAAGATCACAATACCTTAAGATGATACTAAGTGCTCGTTTGGTATACATGAGAATTTAATTCCTGTAGGAAGTTTCATTTCCTAGGAAATTACTTCCCTTATGTAAAACTTGTTTGGTTGACATCATGGAATTTGCAATTCATGTGGGAATTCTAATTGACCAAGGGTGGAGTGGGTAATTAAATTCCCACATTTTGTGGGAATTTTAATGTCCCAAGGAATTTCCATTGCACCCATTTTCTCAACTTCCTTTCAACCAAACAACTTCCTAAATGAGAAAATCATGGGAATTTTCATTGCCTACACAAATTTCTATCAACCAAACGAACACTAAGATCGATGAGAGTTTCTACATTGCCTTAAAATATCATATCAGGCTTGTTTTATGTATTTATGAGCTTAAACTTGCTCTTTGACTTCATAATTATGCTTTCATTGGTTCTTGTTAATATCTTGGCCCCTCAAACCTTGTCCTTTTCTTGTCTTTGCCGGATTGGCTTTGAAAGAGTAAATTATGAATCATTCATTAAACATTAATATTGTTCCAATCCTCACCATAATAGCTCCAAAGGCCTTCCGAAACCAACATTATATGTACATGTTCTTAGTCATGGAAATGCTTTTGAATGGTCTCTTGTGACCTAGGATGCTTTGCTTAATGTTATTTATATGAGTTCAGCTGTTCAGGGGTGACCCTAAGGCATGCCGCATGTATTAGAACCTAAATATTTGACTGTTTTAGACATATTTAGATCGATGGCATTTTTCACCGAGGACCTTAATTCCCATGGCATTATAGATCCTGTTTTGATGTGTATTATTCAATTATCGACTTTTCAAAATTTTCTACTAATGTATACTTCAATTATATATCTTATGCTCAAAGTTGTGTATTAAAGATCGTGTAAATAACGGAGATCAAGAGAATAAAAAACTTCGAGGGAGGAGTAAGATCTTTTGACAAGGGCATTCCGAAATTGTCAGCTTAGTGATTTATCCGTTAGTAATTCCTGGCGATAATCTCTTTTTGAATTAGAAGTGTCAGGCATTGTAGAAATATATTTTGGATATTCCCATTGGCCATAACCCATTCATATATCAAAAGGAAAAGGATTATAAGATGGGGAGAAAATGATGAGGTAGTGGTGAGTGGGGAAACGTTGAGCTATGAAAAAGGGGTGGAAAAAGATGAATTATGGTATACAGAAAAGAATGGAATATATCGGGCTTTGTGACATGCAAAGTACGCAGTGCGTTTGTCTCTGGTTTCTGTCCCCCTATCCTCCCTCTCTATTTGCCCCAGTTGCTCCACTCAGACTCTTAGTACTAATACTATTATTTCGTTACTTCTCCCTTGGCTGTTTACCTTTTTACCTGTAGAAAGTTTATTGTAGGAAAAATAAGCTTAGTTAAGTCTATAAATTTCCAAGATTGGTTACGTTTTAATAAGTACTACTCCTTTACCTTCAAAAAATAATAATAAGTACTACTCCTCCAATCCTGATTGTTTTATATTACCTTTTCGCAAGTCAAAATTTTCCAATATTAGCCATAAATATCCATTGATATAGAGGGAATAATATTACGATAGATTTGACATAAATTACATTTTCTAAATATCAATTTTTTCGTTTTCACTTAAAAGTGATCAATTAAATAAACTAATAGTAAAAAATGCTTTAAGGCCTATATGACACTAACGTTTTAGGTAATGGGTAGGGTTGGACAAGACCAAAACGCTACATAAGAAAATTACGTATAACTTAAACAACTATTTTTGCCAAACATTCCTACTTTAAACAACTATATATATCAAACGCTAATGGCTGACAACTACTAGCAGATAAATAGGAGCTACCCCAACAACTACATTAACTACAACAACTAACAGCTACTTGAACGCTAGATTTGCCAAACAGGCTCTATGTCTTGAAAATTGTAAAAAAATCAAATGATACAAGTAATTAGAGACAGAAGGAGATCAATCTTAATATTCCATTCACAAATGTAATCATTTATAGCAAGTTTATAAGTCAAATTCTATATATACTATGTTCAAGTTCTAGAATATATTATATTTTTAAGCTGTACGAGTGAAAGTGTGTCAATTTCGGGTGAGTTCAATACCAACCTGCTCATTTTACGTCCAATTATCAAGTCCATTTTAAGATTATTATCATTATTTATTATTATTATTATTATCATCATCATTATTTAATAATAATAATTATTATTATTATTATTATTTATTTAAATATTATTATTATTATCATCATCATCATCATCATTATTTAATAATAAAAATAATAATAATAATTATTATTAATAATTTAACCAGCCCTACCGTTATCCAACTTTTTCCAATTGTTTACATATAATTGAAGAATTGGTTACAATTTAAGTAGGATATTTTCGAGTCAGAATTATCCGCCGTTGAATATGTTCAATTAGAAAATATCTGTTTGATTAACCTACTTAAAACCTGTATCTGGATATGTTAACTTTAGGTTAGATCTGGATTAATTGAGAGTTTTCATGTTGGATTAGCTATGGTCAATCATGCAATATAAATGGTTTACAAATCATGCAATTTGGAAAAATAGGAGGGAAAGAGAGGTAAATGCGTACTCGATCCGTAAAAGCGTACTCCATAGTCCATACATACAAACTATACAAGAAGACGTGAGAAGCATGCAAACGCTTAAAATAAAGATATAAAAGAACCGAAAGGATTGTGGGAGCTAAGGAGAGGCATGTAGTCTGTAGAAAGTAAGTTGCCTTTTGGCTTGTGAACTTTGGCCAGAAATGCTCCATCAGCCCCCACAAACCACTAACAAAGAAAATACCAAGATGGCAAGATATACCATGCATGCATTTTCATCTCTATCTTATACTCCATTATTCAGTGAATCATCCACAATGTACAATTATTCATACAAGCTAGGTCTCTTTTTTAGTTTAATTCGTGGTTAACTGGGTTGGTTTCACACTTTGGGTTAATAGTTATAATTTTTAGATTTTTTTGGTTTAGAAGATTTTGTGATCATGACTATAACACTCACTCACTCTGTCTCTCTCTATTTATGTGTGTATATATTCGTTTTTATATAATAGTAAAAGAATTTCGATCAAAACTAGTACGGGATAGTAAGTGTAAAAGTTAAAATGGTATAACAGAAAAAGAAATGGAGGAAGTATATGATAAATAAAAACATTATCATGTACACTTTTGTTTCTTTAGTTGCAACATTTCCCTATTTTAGACGTTTTTAAATAATTGCAACACATCTTTTTTGGGTATGTGAGTTCTCTCTTTCTTTCTCCTTGCATCATTCACGTGGGGTACCTTTTTATCCATTTCTATTATCTATCTC
Source organism: Beta lomatogona (assembly GCA_947646795.1). Lineage (NCBI taxonomy): Eukaryota > Viridiplantae > Streptophyta > Magnoliopsida > Caryophyllales > Amaranthaceae > Beta > Beta lomatogona. Next base: position 66,584 of record CANSNZ010000186.1, on the reverse strand, counting down.
ATACCCACTAGTAGAGAAATGATAATTTGCGTCGGACCTGGGACCCTCATTTGCGTCGGACCCCGGTCCGACGGCACAGGCCTCGTCGCAGATGAAAGAAAGCCATTTGCGTCGGACGCAAAACGACGCAATAAAAACAAAGATTTGCGTCGCACACAACTAGCATGCGACGCAGATGCCCATGCACCCCATGCACCCACAGCGCTCCAGCAGCTTCATCTGCGTCGCATGCTGTGCTATAAGCGACGCAGATGAAGCCTCATTTGCGTCGCACATTGCCAGCACGCGACGCAGATGAGGCTGCTGTGGCTGCTGCGCCCACAGCCATCTGCGTCGCATGCTGTCCATGTGCGACGCAGATGCCCATGCACCCCATTTTTTTTTTTTTTTTCAGCTTTTTTTGTTTTTGTTTTCAGCTATTTTTTTGTTTTTTTTTTTCAAAACTAAGCAAACATTATGTAAATAATTATGAGCAGAAATTTCGGCAGAGTCTCCTTTGTAATTTGGACAACCCAAGAAATCGTTGGGAAATGTTTGCATATATAACCAAAACCTGTTTCAGTACATCTCAATCAAGCAACCAATGTTGCAATCAAGCAACCAATGTTGCAATCAATCAACCAACAAGGTTCAAGTAACAAAATATTATGCTAACCTACAAATACATACACAAACCATCAAATTTACTCTTACGCTTCGTTAACGACCCGTACAAAGTATTCCGCAAAAAGTTGTTTGAGTTCGTTGATCTCATGTATGGAGTATGGCTCAAGACTTGACGAAAAAAGCCTAGAAATATATTAAACTAGTTAATATACTTTAAAATTCTATAATTCTAAATAATGAATTTACAACATACATATACCTCATTCAAATTCTCTGCTTCATAGTAGTAGTAGTTGATTAGAAACATGTATCTCATCACGAAATAGCCGCATTCCACTCCTCCCGATTGTTGAGCACACTACACCAAATTTAAGATATATATTAGAATTGGAAAAAAAATCCTAAATAGAATTATAAAGTATCAAATACAAAACCATAAGAATTTTACCCGCATATATGTCCAAGACAATTTAGTTCCTTTATTTGATCCTTCAAGCCGCGTGTATTTTGTATATGCACTAATATAGAGATTTTGTAACAATTAATTACTATAAACATTTTTAAATTATTTAAAATATCATAAAATGCATGTAAACTTATTAACATGTATAACAACTATGAACTTACGTATTCAACGGTATCTTGATAGCTAAGGATCTATCTTTCTTCATCGAATCAAATATATATACCGTTCTCTTAAGTAGACAAATGACAAGAAGAATCCAATGATCCCTAAGGCATGAAGCACAATGTGATGTTTTATATATATAACTACAAGTTCATAAATGTAAAACAAAGTAAAGATTAGTTGAAATAAAACATACTTTTCAAAATACGGACATAGGATGAAACGCATATATTGATTCGCTTTCATTGAACTTGCCATGTAGTTGATCACGGTATCTAAGTGATTGCGTATCATGGTCGCTGAAATCATACTTGGACACATGAAACCAATATTATTATCTCCATGCTCCTCGACATTTCCGCCAAGTACCTAAGATCCAAACACTTATAGTTAGGAGAAACAATACCTATAAATAACAATGTTAATTAGTTTAGAGTTTGAGAAATCTCACATCATAAATACTTGCAAAATGGATACATTAATCCATGCTCCCGTGAGAAGTTGAAAAACATCTTGTCGTGAGAGAATGATCATATAATCTCTATCAAAGTTGAAGACGGTACCCCTCTGAACTTGCAACTGAAAAGGCTCATCTGAGGGTTTGTCGCAAAATATTCGGTGCATCTCCTTGATATTATCATCCATATCATCCAGTGTCAAGTCATTAAAAGGATCTACGTGCCTATGTGCAGACTCATCGGTGCAAGGATCACTACCAACTATTTTCTTCTTCTTCTTCTTCTTCTTCTTCTTCATCGCACCGTCTTTAGGTATATGTTCCTAATTCAATTTGACTTCTTTTTAATTCATATTATATATGTATATAGATTATTTCATATATAAATCAAGATTACTTAGTATACAAAATGAAGATTATTTACCATATATAAATCAAAATTTTTTAGTATATATATTTACATTTCTTATAGTATATAAATCAAAATATTAAACATAAGTTACCTGATTATCTGAGACTAAAAATACCAACTCTTTCGGCCATTCTATGAATGAACCCTCGGCTTGACCGAGTTTGGTGATGTATGGAGTAGGTAGTGGAACTAGAGCTTCGCGTAGTCCGAAAAAAAATCATCAACACTCACTTTCACGGCCGTAGAATGTGATGATGACTCCAATTGCGGATGTACGGTACCCTCAGCTACAATGATCGGTCCCGAGTTATCGGCTATTGCCAAACGACATGGAACCGGACTCTTAACATCCAATGAGAACACAATGTCATTAATTAAGTGTTTTACAAACATAATATCATAATCGTAGAAGATATAAAATAACTATATACCCGCAAGTTCACAAATGGATCATTGCCCCCGAGTGACAACTACTAGGATCAACTGGAGTGTGAGGATTTGTTTGATTTGGTGCTTGAAGACCTAATTGCGCCGCAAAAGCCATCAACCTTTCTTGAACTATAGCATCAATCTTCGAGTTCATCTCTTGCATCGTCTCGTTCTCTAACTCTTTGGCTCACTCTCGCCTCCAACTCCTGAATCTCCTCATCATATGCCTTTCGAAAGGCCACATATACCTCATACAAACAGGCCCACAAAGTTTAATTTCTCGGACAAGATGAATTATCAAATGAGGCATGATGTCAAAGAATGATGGTGGGAAGTACATTTCAAATCGACACATCGTCTCTATTACATCAGCTTGCAACTTATCTAGAGTATTAGGATCAATCACCTTACTAGATATAGTTCTCAAGAAGAAACACAACTTTGTAATCGTGTATCTCACTTGGGAAGGCAAAATTCCTCGTATTGCAACAGGCAATAAATGCTGCATCAAGATATGACAATCATGAGATTTCAAACCAACGAGTTTCAAGTCCTTCAGTGAGACAAGGTTTCGAAAATTTGACGAGTATCCAGCAGGGACCTTTAACCTATGCAGAGACTCACAAAAACTCGTTTTCTCCTTCTTAGACAAAGTGTAGCAAGCCGGTGGCGATAATAGCGTTGTCCCCGCTCCCGAGGTGCTAGTTCCGGGTCTTCCCATTTCAGCCATGTCTTTCCGAGCTTTAACTCCATCCTTTGTCTTCCCTAGCATATTCAACAATGTTCCGACAATGGCATCACAAACATTTTTCTCAATGTGCATTAGATCAAGACAATGTCCGACTTCTAAGAATTTCCAATATGGGAGGTCCCGAACTTAGATCTTTTCTTATATAAGTTCTTTGAGACACTTTTGAAGGGCTTGCCAAACACTGTTTCAATATCTTTTACCCGATTAGAAACTTGATTACCACGCAAGGGTACAGGGGCTTCTCTCATCTCCACTTTTCCGTTGAACAACTTTTTCTTCTTACGAAATGGATGATCTAAAGGAAGCCATGTACGATAATGGAGGTACACATTCTTCCCGCAATGATGTAACCGCTCATCAATCATATACTCATCACAAATAGGGCATGCCTTTGCTCCTTTAACCGTATACCCAGACAAATTCCCGTAAGCCGGAAAATCATTAATGGTGCAAAATATCATGGCACGTAATGTGAAGTTAGTTTTCGTATACGCATCGAACATCGAAACACCTTCATCCCACAACAATTTCAGATCTTGAAGGAGTGGGTCAAGATACACATCTATGTCGTTTCCGGGTTGCTTAGGACCCGAAATAAGAAGCGATAGCAGAATAAATTTACGCTTCATACATAACCAGGGGGCGGATTATAAATAGTCGCAGAAACCGGCCAAGTGCTATGTTGGGTACCTAGTGTACCAAAAGGGTTCATCCCATCTCGTACAAAGTCCAAGCCTAAGATTTCGAGGTTCTTTACCAAAACACCGGGAACTTTCGGTCGATATTTCTCCATTGCGGAGAATCGGCCTGGATGTCTAAGCATCCCATCTTTCTTCCTCTTGTCCGCATGCCACCTTAATAATTTAGCATTATTTTCATCCGAAAATAAACGCCTAAATCTCGGAATGATTGGAAGATACCAAAGAACCTTCACCGGAGTTTCTTTCTTTCTCACTCCCTCATCATCCTCTTTTATCTTATACCGAGACTCTCCACACCTTGGACACTCACCCAAATCCTTGTACTCATTTCGATACAACACACAATCATTTGGACATGCATGTATCTTCTCATACTCCATACCTAATGGACACAACAATTTCTTTGCCTCATAGGTAGAGTTGGGAATTTCATTCCCTTCAGGTAGCAATTCTTGTAAAAAACGAACAACTCACTTAGACTTTTATCTGTCCAACTATACTTCGATTTCATATTGAACAATGTGAGGATGCCGTAAAGTTTACTGAAATTCTTACACCCCGGATACATAGGTTTGTCCGCTGCACTTAAAATACTATCATACATATGGGGACGATCGGTTCCTTCATCATCCAAATTGTGCAACATCTCATCTACCCTATCATTCTCATCAACTACCCTATCATTCTCATTATCATTATCTCCTTTTTCGATATCAACCTCAACCTCAACCCCAACCCCAACCTCAACCTCAACCTCAACCTCAACCTCATCATCAATGTGATCAACATGCAAATCATCACACAAGCTAGTGGAGCTCATACCGGATCATAAAACTCTCCATGCCATGTCCACCTCGTATAGTTGCTCTTAAACCCACGCCGAATCAAATGATCCTTAATTTCATCCACATCACGATACCCCCCTAGAGTTATTGCAATCACAACAAGGACACAAGACTAAATTTGACCCATTCCGCAATTGATGTTCTAACGCAACTCGATAAATTCATCAACCCCTTGTAGAAATGTCGCCGAAATCCGATTACCATACATCCAGTTTCGATCCATATTTATACACTATAGAGACACCAAACAAGAACACAATCGATCACATCATTCAAAGTGTCTCATCAAATGCAATCATGAACATTTGGGTCCTTATCACTCCAACCTAACCCATCCTTGAGTTTCTCATCTCACTAGTGAATGAACATTTGGTTTTCAATTCTAAGAAAAATCCGGCAAGACTTCCCTACAGTTCTCCAAGTACACGATGAAGATAGTAGGTAAACTATCAACATATGTACCCAGAGAACACTTAGGGAAATGAGCTAGATCTTTCTTAGAATCGAAAACCAAACATTCATTCACATCCTAAGTGAGATAAGAAACCCAAAGACAGCCCCAACTGGGACTATTCAAGACTTACTCCTAATGAGTAAGCCTCGAACGGGTATCTAGGCCAATGATGCACACATTGCAATTAAACAAGCAAAAACCAATCCATTCCTTAGATTTCCCTCCCCGCGCATTAAGGTATGTCCATATAAGTTTGGTCATAATTCAACATATGATTTCCCAATCACATAACCAAACAATTCACATATATTTTTCCAATCACATAATTTAACATTATAGGGACAAATAAAACAAATAAACATAAAGCAAAAGCTATAATATATACCTCTCGCTCTCAAGGAGCGGCGAAGACAAGCACAACGAGGTGAGCTTGGAGCACCAAACGACAAGTAGAAGATGGAATGTGGCAACCGCATTAGGGCATTAACCAACCCACAAATTAAATAGTGATTAAGTCATAACTCATAAACATCAACTATCTAATATTAAGACATTAACAAATTAGAAATTAAGAAACAACATTAAGATTAAAGTAGAATTATTAAAATCAATGGTAAAAAACAAGAATGACTTGTGAATATAATTATATAGTAGAAAGGAAGTATTTTAGAGCACTACAAAATAAATAAATTCATGAGCACTACAAACTACAAACATCCTAAATATAATATTAAAATCTTAAACTACAATCATCCTAAATTCAATCTTAAACATCCTACATACAAATTAAACTACAAACATCCTAAATTCAATCTTAAACTAATAACTACAATCACTCTACTAATGCAATTGCTTAAGATCTAACAAAAATAAGAAAAAATTCCCAAAAAAAAAAAAAGACAAAATTGGTAAAAAAATAAGAAGACATAAATTGAGACAAAAAATTGAAAAAAATAATTAAAAAGACTTACATTGCCGGAGACGGAGAGACGGAAAGCAGCGGCGGCCCGACGGCGAGCAACGGCGAGCAGCGGGGCAGCGCGGCGCGACGGCGAGCAGCGGGGCAGCGCGGCGCGACGGTGGGACGGGTGAGTGAGAGTGAGTGGGTGAGAAAGAGGAGGAGTGCAAGAGAGAGAGAGTGAGTTAGAGAAAGAGGAGGAGTAGCGCCGGCGAGCAAGCAGCGAGCACGGCGCGACGGGAACACGCGGCGCAACCGGTGAGTGAGAGTCGGTGAGTGAGAAAGAGGAGCACCGGCGCAACCATAGCTATCGAAAAAGAGTGCAAGTGAGAGAGAGTGAGTGAGAGAAACGGGAGGAACGCCGGCAAGAGGAGGAGCGCCGGCGAGAGGAGCAACGGCGGCGGCGGGAATTTAGTTCAACAATCGGCAAATTCGCATGAGAGAGAGAGAGTTCCTAATTTGTGAATTGCCCCAACTGATGGGCGGGATACAAAATAAATTCGCTGAAACGAGTCATCTGCGTCGCATGGTCAAGGGTCCGACGCAGATGACCCATGGGCTGGTCAATGGTCGAGACATCTGCGTCGCATGGGTCAAGTGTCCGACGCAGATGACCAAGCATGCATGGTACTTTTGGCATTTTGGGCCGAGATCATCTGCGTCGCATGGCGATGGTCCGACGCAGATGACCACACGCACATTTGGGGCCGGTAAGCATGCATGGTGCACCATCTCGCGTCGGACCAAGGCCCATGCGACGCGCAGATGTTATCGGCTAAGAATATTTGCGTCACGGTACACTTAGTTCGACGCACATAGTGACCCCTTTTGCGTCGTTTGCCGGCCTTCATGCGACGCAAAACAATCTTTTATAATTTTTCTTGGCTATTTGCGTCAGATATTCTTTAGGGTCCGACGCACATATGTTATTTGCGTCAGTTGCTCTATTGTCCGACGCAAATAGTCAGACGCAAATCGTGAATTCTGTAGTAGTGACCACAGGGATCTCGTAAAAGCATTTTATTGAAATTGTCTCAATGTGTTACAAAATATCAATATTCTAGAGCTTTTATCAAAGATGATCAAATATATGTCATGTGTAAAGAGGAAATAGGTCATTGGGATGGAGGTAGCTAGTAATATTCATAGATGTGAGATCAAATTTTATCCCGCATATTTTAATTTCTATGAAAAAACATAGCACTTAATTGCAAGAAAAACATACAAACATGTATTCCCCGCGTTTTTTTTTAACTTCCCGTAGAAGATGTACGTGAGAAGAAATAATTCAAGAATACTTGCTTCTTGCAATATCTTCCTCACTTTTTGTAACTTATCTCTTACTTTTGGAACTTATCAATCTCTTACTTTTCATCTCCTAAATAAGATAATATTTCCTATAAGAAGTTTATGAGAAATCCTAATAGAGAGATCATGAAAAATGAAAGAGGAAGTTGAAGATAAATCCCAAAATTATAGGGCATATAAACTTTTTTTTAAATGTCTCCCATTTTGAATAAAAGGTCTTTGACAATGAAGGTAACTACTGTAGGTAACAAATTAGATTGACAACACTTGATTGAGAACAAAGTATTTCCTTGATGATAAATTTTTTTATTTCCCATCTATATATCTCATTTTGCTATTTCCCTTTTCCTTTCTTTTACTACTCGATAATCAGGGGCGAGGCTATTAAGGGGTCTAAGAGGGTCATATCCCCTGCTAGCCCAACTGTACCTATAATATATAAGATACTCAAATAAAAAAATAGGAATTATAGTAAATGACCCCTCACAATGTAATAATAAAAAGGGAAAGTATATTTGGCCCTCCTCTTTAACTAAAACTGGCTTCGTCCCTACCGATAAACCTAATTTAAGTTATCATAACCTAATCCTGTTATATATTTTTTTTTAGCCGTAAAGAAAGAAACTAGGGAGGAACCCAATCAACAAAGCCACTCCTAAAGCATCCTTACTGGATGATCTTGGAAAAACAATATTAGGAGAATCAAACCAATAAGAGAGATTAGTAGTTGAATGGCCACGATTAGCCATCCAGTCAGCAGCATAATTAGCTTCTCGAAAAACATGGTTAATAGTATAATTATCAAACTTACTCAAATCCTCCGCTGCATCATTAATAAGAGCATTAATAGACCAGGGAATTTTCCATATTCTCTTGATAGCTTGAATTACCGAGAGATTATCTCCTTCAATAGTAATATTGTGAGCCCCCAAAAAGAGAGCACCCCTGATACCTTCCCTCATACCCTAGGCCTCGGCAACTAAAATCGAGTTATTACTAGCGATGGAGTTAGCACCACTAAGCAGAAGATTTCCCATAGATCTCTAATAACAAAGCCATAAGCTGTGTTACCATTTTGCTGCTTGGAACCATCAAAATTAAGTTTAACAAAATCAAGAGAAGGGGGGGGGGACCAAGTAATGTTATTCCTAGGTTTTTTAGCTTCTTTAGCAGCTTGAGGGCGACTTCCTATTTTGAAGCAGATAGAATGGGAGGAATCTAGATTATGCGTGTAAGCTTTAATCATAGCACCTAATTTGGCCGGAGAAAAACTTTACTGGCGAAAGGTGGTACTATTTCTAGCATACCATATGAACCACCAAACCACAACATAAAAATTAAGATCCTTTAGAGTCAAATAAGACTTAAGATTACAAAAATACTCAAAAAAAGGATAGATCATTAAAATTATCAGGAATAGGGGAGAAGGCCCCATTAGCATTAACTATCTCAAGAACATCATTAATAAAAGGACAATCAAGAAATAAATGATGATCATCTTCAGAATGGAAATTACAAAAAACACATTCTAAAGGCAAGTAGATATGACTCATTTCTAACCTTTTTTTTTGTAGGAAGACCATTCTGACAAATTTTCCACAAAAAAACTTAATCTTAGGAGGAATTGACAAGCCCAAATCCAAGCAAAACTAACCTGGTTAGGCGAGTCATGGCCATTAGGGCTGCACACAAACCGGTTCGGACCGGAATTTGGACCGGACCGGTCCGGTCCTGGGAAACCGGTACGGTCCTCGGTCCAAGGGAAATGTGGATTCCGGGTAACCGGTCCGGTCCGGGTGAAAACCGGTGGAAACCGGTCCGGACCGGTTGACCCGGTTTTAAAAAAAAAAATAAAAAAAATTCGCATTTCATAAAGTCTAAAGATCAGTAAGTCTCTTGGTTATTCCCTAAAACTAAACCCTAGCATAGTCCAGCCGCACAAGCATGAAGCACCTGCACAACATTCTCTCTCATGGTGGCTCGTGGCTGGTTCGAATTAGGCAGTTGTAATTCGTGGCTCGTGGCTCATGGTGGCTCGTGGATTGTTCGAATTAGGCGGTTGTGGCTCGTGGCTCATGGTGGCCGGGTTCGAATGGTGGCTCGTGGTTGGTTCGTTTGTTTGTGGGTTGTGGACCGAGTTCGTTTGGTGGTGGGTCCCGGTGTGGTGGGTCGATTGAGTGGGTCGTGGTGTGTGGTGGTGGTGTTGTGCGCAAGTGGTGTTGGTGTGCTACGGTGGAGGTGGCGTGCAGGTGTGCAAGGGTGGTGTCGTTTGTTTTTTTTTAATTAAAAAAATTATAATTGCAATTATGTAATAATTAACCGTTAATTAACATATTTTAGTTAGATTAAGTCACCTTTGGGAATTTAAGAGTTATGTATGGTTATTTCTGGGATTTGTAAAATCATTGGGAATTTCCCCACTTTTTTTTTTTTTGAATTAGGAAAAAAAAAACCTAAAACCAAAAACAGGTCCAACCGGTCCAGACCTGGACCGGACCGAAAAACAGTCCGGCCTGGACCGGGATCCTAACCGGTCCGGTCCAGGTCCGCGCAAATGGACTTAACCGGCCCACCGGTCCAGCCGGGTCCGGTCCGGTCCGGTTCTGGACCGGTGTGCAGCCCTAATGGCCATACCCTTGAATAAGAGCAGGTCCTGATTTAACTGAATATTCTCCATCCACAGTAAGACCCAAAAAATCCTATCTACCATTTCATTTGAAGGGATAATTTTTTTTAAGATAACTTCAACTACATTAGGCGGAACAAAATTTAAAAGAAGATCTCTATTCCAATGAGCATCCTCTGTGATGAAATAATTTACCATCAACTCTTCTGATCCACTAATAGGCAAATAATACTTTTTAATGGCGTAATTAAACACCCAATTGTCATTCCAAAAAGAAATACTATTTTCTTTTTCCCACCGTCCATCAAAGCCCTTGCTTAAAAGGCGTATGAAGCTCATTAAACCTAATCCTGTTATATGAAGTAGGTAAATCACGTAAAATTAGGTTTGTGGGAATGAATGAATGATATGGAACATGGTTCATAAGACCATAACTGATAACTCCATAAATAGTAAGGAGCATAACCTTAAATAATCCTGTGCATGAAAATTGGAATGAAGAACCTCGTCCGGTCTTTACTAAAAACAGTTGGATTTGGTTACTAGTTTTACGTTCTGACAACCATTTAGTTTGGAAGTAAAGTCGATATAGTATACAAATTAAAAATGGAATGAACACAATTAATACCCTCACTTTATGCTGCAAATATGTCATCTATCAACCACTGCCATTGGCGTTGAAAAACTTGATGGAAATTTTACTTGTGGAAGTGAAAAATATGATTTGTCTGTGTACTAGTGTAGTAGTGCATGTCGCTCTTTCTTCTACCACAAAAGGATAACATTACAGAAACACGCAACAAAAAAGATAGAAATAGTTAACTCCTCCCTCTCTCTCTTCTCATTTAAGTCACTTTGAGACCCAGGTGACATGTCTACGCCTGTCACTAATCAAGGCCAACAGTTTACGGCCGAAACCAAACCCTGTTCTTTCGGACACAGTTTAAGTTAAGTTAAGTTCAGTTCAGTTCTTCCCTCAAAACAAAAAAGTTAAGTTCTATTTAGTTTCAAATACTTTTCTCTTACAGACTTACAGTTTCAATTAATCAGTTCAGTTAAATTTAATTCAGCTCATTTCAATTCAAATGAGTTAAGCTAGAAGAATAGGGCCTAGGGCAAGATAATGAAAATATTGATCAAACAAAGATGATCGAGGCATATGCCAATATGAAGGGGTGATGGACTAATAGTAACTATTGTAAAAATAGTTGGGCCTTTTTTTGCCTTTTAGTGCACTTGTAATAGTATATATATAGAGGCTTTCTTTTTCCCTTTTAGTGCACTTATAATAGTAACTATATATTGTAGTATACTATTATAGGATATTGAACATACTATTACAACATAACTTATTACCACACAATAGTTATTTATTAGCTTATATTTGCTTACCAAAGTGTGAGGGACTTTTTTTGACAAGGACTTCGAAAATAAACTTGATCAAGTAATATCAGCCAGCATAGAATAATGGAGGAATAGAAATGAAGCCATATTTGGCACATTAAAGTTATGGTGGTCTCTAATCTTGTACAGAATACAAAAAACGTAAGTATAGAATTACCTAGAGTATACCTCAAAAAGTTACTCAAAGCGATAGCGATTAATGGTTTAATTTCCTATTTTTCTTGTATAGTTTTAAATGTTCCAAGGGGTAGGAGTCCTTCCTAAAAGATTTGCTCATCTCTGATCATTTTTAGGTTGTAATTAGCAATGATATAAAATCGGGTGGAAAGAAGGGCACATAAAGTCAAAACTTTATATAAGTGAATCACTCATTTCAATATTAGAGTTCTACATTAAAAAGTTGTAGATCACCAACAAGAAGTGTATAATATATTTTTTTTAAATATCGATTTTTCAGAAGGCCTTTTATATTTGAACACTAACTTGTTCACAACTTTCCACCAAATTCATTGTAATGTGCTACACTCTTAAATGATATTGTGACATTATTAATACTCTATATTTATATATACATTAACAATAACCTAATTATAACCTCAATTATTTTTGCTAATAAATCCATTTATATGCATTTATCAGTAACCCCGATAATGCTAGTAATCAGTAATTAACATTACAACCACCAACTAATAATGTGTTGCGTTGTTGTGTATAAGCATTTGTAAGCATGATGTATACATATGTTTGTTTGAAATACCATCCTATACTTTAAGTTCTAGAATGAAACATTTAACATTCATTTTGTAACCCTTAATTAGAAAATGATATCGTGATCTTGATAAACAATTACTATAAGGATTATCTTATACGTTATGATTATGCCTTTCTAAAAGTAATTATCATGGAATGAAAACTAACATTCATTTTAAACATGATAACGTAATTAAACAAAATGCTTATCATGATGGACTGTGAGCACTTGCTTATATGCATTATAAAGGTACCACACAGCACAATTTGCAATTTGCTCATAGCTCCAATGAGTCAAATTAATATTTAATACCCCTTAAATCTCATTATAAACTAGTCGCTTGTCATTCTTAAACAGTTCAAGACTAGTTTTCTTTAAATCCGTGCAATAAACGAGCTAAAATAAAATGGACAATATTAATATTATAATAGCACACTTCTCTACATATCATAATCTTGTAGTCACTTTTGATACAATTTCTTTATATATTGTTATATATGCTCCTAAACATAAATGATATATATGTTATTGTTAACTACTAGTTTGTATAACTACTCCTATGATAATTTGATTTTACTATAGAGCAAATTTCACATACGTTCCGACGATATATACAAAATTATAATATTTGCATTATTATTCATTTGACAAAAATTATAGATTAGTATAACTATATGATTAATAGATTGTGCTTATGAGCATATTTTGACCATCATCAAATATTCAAATCTAGTATGAAAATTATAATATTTTAAATTACGTAAAGAATATGTTACTCAAAATTTTTATACCTCTTATTTTCAAAAAGTGAATTCGATATAACTTAACAAAATTGAGGGAGTATGAAATGTAAAAATACCATTATCTTTGTTATCAATTTACTTTCATAATATATAGTTTTATAATTTATGATTATGTTTATACATCAAATATTAAAGTTAAACATTAAATATTGTAATTACCCTATAAATAAAAGGAGTTGAAATTTTTTGACACTTAAACTTGAAAAAGAAGTGCCGATTTCACTATAGCTAGATAGACTTAAGCTAAGACTATATGTTCTCTTCTCCTTATTTCAGGACTTATTACTTATCTTTTTTGAATTATATCATGCATAATAGACGGAATAGAAAAATTAAGACCAAACCAAATTGGACCTTCTTAATTCTTTTCACTAATTCATAAAATTTATTAAAATTAGATTTACTACATGCTAAGTCGAATTTAATAAAAGGTCTCACATGAATATGTATTATTTCTTATAGGTTGCCGTAAAGATATAATCAAAGTTTTGCTAGATTAATTGCCAAAAAAAAAAATTTGCTAGATTACTAAATCAGTTTATCAGTCTATACTAGATCAAACTAGAAAAATTTAGACCAGACTACAATAAATTAAATTAAGATTCCTTAAAAAAAAAAAAATTAAGATACAAATCAAAAATCTTATTTCAGGTGTAATGGACACAAGTGTGAGTTTAGATAGACATTAGATTAAGGTGAAAAAACCTTCATCTTTTATATATTAAAATTCCTTCGTTTTGAAATAAACGAACGCTTTTGTGAGAGATTTGCGAGAAAACGTTTCATTTATTTCAAAGAAATGAAGTATTGTATATGGAACAATACATAATAAATTCGTATACCATTTCTAAGATTTGTGATTTGCCTGTCAAAAAGCTTGTATCATTGTATGTATTGCTTATCATATCATAAATTTAAAAAAGGATTTTGTCAACCAAAATTTGACCAGCTTAGACCTTTTTGAAAACTTTTTGATGAATCGGGCACTGCACAAAAGAATTTGCACTGGAAACACAAACCAACCTGACATATACCGGCACACTTCCTGCATGCTATGCTCTCTTCACTGGCTCGCTCTCGCCCCAAGACACTAATCACCTAGTTTAAAACCATAACCCAATAATATGACACTAATATCGCACACTCACATGCATAGTCTGGCTTTCCCACTCATTGTAACCACCATGCTCATGCAATAACCTCTACTCTTGCTTACACTTTGTTATAATATTTTTCTTTTTTTGTGAAACTATATTCATTATTTAAAAACTTACTATGTTGGATATGCGAAAAGTATGTATGCATAGACTAATATCTACTTATTATTATAAAACTAGTTTTGGCCGCGTTGCGTTGCTACGGTTATTGTTTATATTCTTTTTGCTAATTTTTTGTTAACATTGTGGATTTTGTGTTGCTATGAAATGAGATTTTTTAACACCATCGTATTTACATACTTTTTCTTTTCTATTGCAATAATCACCACTTTGGGTAGTTTCATCTATTGGGACCACTCCATTTTTTGTAAAATAAGCAACTATATTTGACAATATTGTCTTTTACTTTATGTTAATGAAACCATTATTAATTACTCAAATTACCTCATAAAGTTGCGTTTTACTTTATTAAGGATTTATTTATCCTTTGCTTTTGTTAATTAAAGGGGTACCTCTATGCTAAACTACCTATTTTTTCATTTCCTTAAAAACCATGCTAAACCCCATTGTTGCAAAAGAAAAAATAGCGAAGAAAGAATTTATCATTATATTCTAATTTCTAAATTTGTTATTGCGATATATAAATTATATAGTTTTTAATATTCAACTGAATATTGTAGCCAAGTCTAATATTAAATGGTATCCCTATAATTGGTATGACTAACAATAGCTAACACAATTTTAACATGAAGAATACCCCAAATGATATTTGACGAAAGTAGGAAAGAAAGAATAGAGTAAAACATGAGTGTCGATTACAACTTTAACTTTAATGGCACATAAACACTATAAAAAAAAAAGACCATAATGATGGTATCATGAATAAAATTAATTTGATATAAAACTAATCTCTACTAATAATTGAAAATACTATTTAAGAGAAAAAAGATTCCTCTTCATCCATCATGATCATATCAAACTTTCTCCTTCTTTATGATCCGTGGATTTCAAATAGTCTAGAAACGACGACCTTGATTTCCTAATTAGTTTTAGTAGAATTAAGTTCATGAAGAAAAGAATAAGATTTGACATATATATATATATGGAAAAGACAAACATAAATTATTATGTATACGATAAATATTATAGGAATAAAATAATTAGACAATTACATAATATCTCTGCAATGTTGTTGACAAACTTTCATTTGATTCTTCATGTTATGCCACCATGCATGGTATGCTACACGTTCAAAGTTATAGATATGTATTTTTTATCTTTATATAACTCAATTTTTAAAAGTATGATTTATAGAGCGAACGTCCGGACGTTCCGCCCATCGGCCTAAATTTTTTTCGCCCGCTTCCAGGTGGGTGGGCGTGGCGATGGGGTGGTGGTGGCAGGAGGTGGATGGTGGTGGAGTGAGGTGGGTGGTGGTGGTGGTTTAGGAAAAACGAAAGGAAAAGGTTAGAGATGTAATTTCAACTTTTTTTGGGGCGATTTTAAGTACTTTTAGGGCGATGAATAGAAGTTCAGCTTTTGTATTTGGTGTACATGCTTTGAGCTATAAGTTTGGACTTTTTTTATACTGTGTTTAGGTCGTAAATGTGCTCCGGGTGTCTATTTAAGTTGCAACCTAACTCATCGACATGTCTTAGATTTTTTCTGAGATTTAATGAAAAGTTTACTAATTATCCAAAAGAAAGCTATCAGAAGTTGACATTATAAAAATATACATTAAAGCTAATACAATAACATATTAATTAGTAATAACATACCACCTTATGTTCTATATATATTAGCAATAAATACGTGAAGGTTACATATATTAATTAATTAAGAGCGTTGTCATCAAAATAATATCAACTACATTGTGAAAGTGAAAATTTTGGAATTAATAAATATACAAAAGAAATAATACAGAGGTATCTTGTACTGTATTCTCATACATTCTTTAAAAACACCCTATTACAAAGTGCAACATTACTATTACTACTTCATTAAAAAAGAAAACAGAATAACCCTCTTCCTAGCTAGTCATGGAAAAGATGACGGTATTGCTGATAGCACGATGACGCATACATCGAGGGAAAGCAAGCTACAGTATGTGCAAAGATAATAGTGGAGAAACATAAAACCCCACTTAACTTCATTCGAGGAACATGCAACTACGTTCATCTTTACATATGCAACCACAACCATTTTTCTACATCATCCATTTCTATGAATTATCGTCGTTGATTGGTAACATGAGCTACGCGCGCACTCAGAAAAGAAAAAGAAATTTTGAAAAAGACGAAGCTAATTTTAGACCTCACGAGGTACACAATTTCGTTTATGCAACTCATGTTACAACTGCTGAACTGCGTATGTGCGATGGCACCCTTCTCCACCGGGAGTCACAAGTTAAATTTATGTAACTCGGCAAATTCCTTATCGATTTGGTCCTACTTCTTTCCTTATGACATAAGCTTGGGGGTTCAAGAATGGTCTCCTGATGGCGCTCGCCGCTCGGGATAATATTCAAGACCCGCATATTGAAAGCGATAATTAAGTAGTGATTTGAATATTGTGAGGACGTTACTCTTACATCCATATTGAAAGTGACAATCAAGTAGTGCTTCTTATATTGCGAGGACGTTACTCTTGCATATGGTCTATTTATATAATAATTGTCAATTCAACATTGGTGCACTTACACACGTATTTAGAGAAGTTAATACAAAGCGAATTTTTTGTCTAAACAAGTCCACTCCATCCGTATTTGCCTCGCCGAATGTTGCTCCAGCTTTAGAATGCCTTTGGATCGTTTCCCTAATCTTAGATTCCTTAGGCGTCTCCCGTGAGAGATAGATGCCCTAATGTTCTTTCTTGTAATAACTTGAACAATTATGTTGGCATGTAAGTTACAGAAGTGTGTTAATTAAGTAATGTATTATGATGAATTCATGTGTAGAAACATTCCCCTCATATAGGGTTGCTAACATTGTCCTAGATTTACTATGTTTAGCCATTATGAACTTAATTTAGTTTTTATCCTTATAAAAATTCCTCGACACTTTGTCCTTCACCTCTCCCAATCTTTCTTACTTTATCTAACCGATTAGAATTTCAAATAAAACTTGTACTTAATGTTGTATTACATGATAATACAACTTGTATATTTTGTATATATATACTATTATTATATAGACTTCTAATTAACTTTAGATAAATAATTCAAGTTTATTACATAATTTTCAATTTAAAAACTTTTGCATATCTCTCACTTTATCCTTCACCTCTTACATTCCACTCTTCTCCTTCGTACGATTATATAAATTTTGGAATATGATTTTCAAATAACATTAGTTTTCTATATAATTTTCCTCTCTTCTTCTTCGTACGATTATAATTTAAATAATAATTCTCCAAGCAACATATTCTACTCCGATTAATTATTATTGCAACATCACCCATTGCACACATTATTCAAGAAATCCATTTGAAGAGGAGAGAGATATATATAAATAAAAAAAGGAACCCATGTGGAAAGAGATATATAGGGAAAATATTACCAAATAAAAAAACGTTGCAATAAATATGAAACTTCTAAATAAGGGAAACATTGCAATTATAAAACTTTGGCTCACGTGGCGCCTCTAATAGAATTGATACATTGTGCTCAATGTGCTTCCTTATTTTCAACCTTGACTAATATAGATCGAATTACAAATATAGAACATACCAACAATCTGAATCTCCGTAAAAACTTTAAATAGTAATTTGTAATTCTAATATCTACTACCAACCAAGTGACAATATTGACGGGAGTGTATATATATATCTCTATTATATAAGCCAAGGGGGGAGCAATGGTGTCCCCCTTTGAATTTACATATTCACCCATCCACAACATAAAACCATTACACATATAAACATACCAAAAAAATTCAACCAAATCTCTATTAAACCCAATCAACTCATATAATTGTCAATCACATAAACTTGCCAATAAAAAGATTCAATCATGTTAAATTTAGATCCAATCAACTAAAAAAGTTTGTAATCAAGAACTTACCAAAAATTAATACCACGGACAATAAAAAAAAATGGCATTCTCATTACAAAGACAACTCATATACAAAATTCATCACAAATACAAACTTCCAAAAAAATTCAGTTTCTTCATTACTTGAATATGCAATTTCATCACTTATACTTACTTTTAAATGTTTCTAGATACTATTTGTAAGTATTTAAATACTTCTTACTCACCAAATGAAGGTGAACGTAGATACGTACTTTCATAATTTTATTTTTCATTTCTTTTAATACCGAGCAATAGTTATGCCTAAAAAGTCATCGCACGCATAACGTGCAGAAAAAGCTAGTATATATATAAGGGAAGGGGGGAGCTATGGTGTCCCCATTTGAATAGACTGTTTTACCCCCCTTTCATTTCTAAATTATAAAACCAATTTCAACCAAAGCGGGGATTCAAAAAAAACTGCCGGAAATACAATTATAACAATCAATCACAAGTCAACTGAAATCAATACAATTGCATAATTCACATTATACAAATCAATCAAATGAGGAAACTTTACAAAAACTAAAAAATTCAATTACAAACTATAACCCATTAGCAATTACATACTCCGTAAGAACCATTTACAATTACATACTCTGAAAAATTACCAATACACTACAACACGTCCAAATTACAAACTAAGAAAAACATACGCTTTCGACAGGGAGATTACACATTTGTCCATTAGGGATTTGCGAACTTCTAAAAAAGGTACATAATTCTTTTTAACCTTGCAAGTTATTTCAAATTAGTTGAAGAAAAAACTAGGAACTCTTATGTTCGAATGCATGTTCAATTGTAGTATCGATAATCACATGTTTTAGAAAAAATACAATAAAAATGATACAAGAATAATTTAAGTCTGTATTATATGGTATAAATTTCGAAATAATTATTAAAAAATCAGTACATGTTTGTAACAAAAAAAAGGCATTATAAAATATAAATCAATTTCGAATGCAATTAAAATGACACAAAAATCAAACTAAAAAAGAAATTACACTAATTAACAGTTAGTGAAATTGAAAATTGATGAAAACGATTGATTTTCTTTTAGTAGTTCGTGGAATGAAATATAAAAAATTTGATCTGAATTTTGAAAAAAAATATATTTTATAATTAAAAAGAAGTGTATAAAAATAACTTTTCGATAGTAATTTGTTGAAATATAAATGCAATCTTATAAACCGTTAGTACAAAACTAACATTTCTTACGAATAATTAAAAACCCATAAGGAATAGATCTTTTACGCAATAAATTATGCTTAAATTTAATTACTTTGCATACAAAATTTGCCAAAGCAGTAGAAGAAGTCTTGAAAAAAACAAAGGAAAAGTGGATGATTCAAGAACGACTAGGATTGTAACTGGATTTTTGCAAATTCCAAATTCTGAACTTCAACCACGAATTTAAAAAAAAAAAAACCATCTTCACAAATAAAAGTTCAAACATAATTTAACCGGATCTTTGAGAAATATAGTTGACAATTAAGTTTTTTGGGACGAAATCAAGAACATAAAACGTAAATAATTACCTTAAAATTTGAGGCTCCCCATTTACTTCGTCAACCAAATAAAACCCAATTTAAACCCCATTCCAACGAACGTTCTTCAACATTACCACCCAAATTGAAATGAAAATCCAAAAATACCCAGAAGAACAGAGACCAAAATTACCCTAAAAATTAATGGAGCGTTGATGGGGTTTATTTTGACACCAAGATTAGCTTATTAATGTGGTGTTTGCTGTGAAATTAATATAACCATTACATTTGATTAAATCTTAATTTTTTTAAGTGAATATGAAAGATAGTGAGGATAAAGAGATGAGTCGTTCTTATTTTTTGAGGGAAGAGAAGATGTAAGGCTGTAGGTGGGAAGATGAAAATTAAATATGGAGGATAATTAGGTAAAAAACACGTGAGATTCATCATTCATATGGGTATGTCATATGTGGGGCGGATAGTTATATGGATAGGTGGGAAAAATTATGTGGGTTTGTTACTTGCATACAAGTGGCTTTGTGGCTTTGGGTTACAATTTCTTTTACTATTAACAAACAACTAATATTTATTAGTTATTCAATTAGTTATAAGTGAAACAATAATATTACATAAAATCATGAAGTGTTTTTAAATACTATATGTAAGTATTTCAATATTTCTTATTCACAAAATGAAGGTGAACTTGGATACGATCGTTTTTGGTTCGTTTACTACCGACTATTGAGCAAAAGCTTATGCCCAAAATATCGTCGCACGCATCGGGTGCATAAAAAGCTAGTATATATATATTATAAGTGAAGGGGGAGGTATGGTGTCCCCTAATCAATGACTCGTAGTACCCTTAATTACTTTTTTAAATTACATTAATTTTGTTTAAAATATTAAAATAATATTTGGGTAATCAATCAATCAAAATATTTACCATTTTAAAAAATTAAAATTATAATAACTTAAAATTTTAGGTCAAAAGAAAAGGAAAGATTTAAAAAGTTTACAAAAAAACAAAGATAACAAATTCATTTAAGAATATCAAAATCTTCCATCAAAAGGAAAATTTGTCAAAATAAAAAATCAGCAATATATACTTCCACAACATTATCGTCATGTAAAGAAATGATAAACTTGACAAAAGAGGTGATTATGCAATATTCTTATGGACATTTTAGTACTATGTTTAAAATATTAATTAGAAGTGCATGCTTTCTTTAACTACTCGGTTCCATTCTATTCAACTTATTTTAGCTTATCTGACTTAATTTGAACTGATATGAACTTATTTTTGCTGAAAATTATTTCTAATAAGTTGAATAAAACATAATCTTTATTGAAAAAATCTGTCAACTTAAACTACTATAATGAACTATCGCTGCATGTATTGCGTAGCTACTCAACATTACGAAATATCACAATGAAAAAATTGTCGTTACACGCATCGCGTGCTTAGAAAGCCTAATATATATATATATATATATATATATATATATATATATATATATATATCCTCTCTCCTCTTCCTCCCTCGAAAATCCTAATCCATTTCTTCCGGTTTGGGGTGCCACCATCCTTGCGATGGTGGTAACCCCGATTCTTCTTTTTTCTTCTAGCTTTCATTGTTTCTATTATTAATAACCTTCCATTCTCTCTCTTGTTGAGAGTTTTCTACCCAATTTTTGGGTTCTTTATCTCTTTTCACTTGAGTTTGGAGTTTGATTTTATTCTCTTCCCACGTGGAAGTTTAAAAATTGGTATGAGAAATTGTTTCTATTGGTTGAAGTTCAAGACCATCAACATCGAAGTATTGGAAATTCGGATGCGGTCAACATGGTTAAATCAAAAATTTTCTTCCCCAAACTATTTGAGAATGATAGACTTCCCCATCAATAGCTGCGTGATTCAGCAAATAATGAACTTTATGATGGTCAGTAAAGTTCCCAAGGAAAATGGATCTTATATGTTTATTTTTAGACGTAAGTTTTACTACTTGGTTAGGGACCCAACTGTAATAATTCTATATGGAGTAGTACGCATTTGGCATCACATAATTCCAAATGTTTGTGCTGTTTTAGTTAGTGGAGCTTTTTAACATCTTTAGTTATTTTCTTTGATAGTAATGTCGTTGGTGGAAGGAATATTCAAGTACCATTATTATGCATCGTTTGATCAAAGAGGGGCCGCCACTGAAAAGTACAATCAAACTCACGGAAGAGCTGAGCGTACTTCTATTGTTAATTTTCCGCTTTCTGATCAAAGCTTTTGATATAAGTATAATATTTCTCATGCGATAATTCATTTAACTATCCTAATAAAAAAAAATTCCTCATCATATTGTAACAAGTCTAGGGAATTTTTATTAAATTTTAAGAAAAATATGTAACATAGGGTAGATCTAGCTATTTTGCCAAATGCTATATCGATCTCTCACCAAATTGAGGCTACTAATAAAAAAAAAAACCAACAAAGAGACGTTAATTAACTGTTGGGTAATGATGTGGAGATGGGTAAATGATGTGTGTTGTGGATCGAGGTGTTTGCGGTGAGCGACAAGACTCGAGAATATAACACGACAGCCCTCGAGGTTTGACGAGTGAGGAACCCGGCCCGCAATCGGGCCGGACAACCAAGCAAGCTTCATGCCTACCCGCAGGCTTATCCCGCGCCCGCGGGTTTCAGCGCCCACACGATGGGCCTTGTCGAGGCTTTGTGCACGTTGTCTTGTTTAATTGGTTTTCCATGTTCAACTAGAGTTCCTAATTGTTACTCTCGTATAAATATGTTGTAGCCATTTATTGTTTTATTGTGTGTCATGGCAAGCAGAAGAGAGAAAAATATTCTTAGATCTAGAGAGACTAGAGAACTTAGAGAAAGGTTAGAGATTCTAGAGAGATTAAAGAATTTTCCTTGTATCATCATTTGGTATTCAAAGTCCTAGTGCGGTGTTCGTGATTTTCTCCCTATTCAAGAGTTTCTACGTTAAATCTTCTTGTGTTCTTTATTGCTTTATTTTTTAATTCCTTCGTATATTATACTTTATTGTTCAATTTGTTAGTGCCTACGATACGTATTCCTACCATTAACTACTAGTAAAAATCAATATGCTTCCTTCTTACAATTTTTTTTATATTATCACAAGACACCCTTATTACATCCTCAAATCTATAAAAAAATAGATGATAACAAATCAGCTAGAATGATCAAATCTTGATCAATGGTGTGGCATCATGTGATTGCCCGTATGTAAATCTTTCCCTCGACCAATTTATAATTGCTTTGACTTGTCTCTAATCTAAATATCTAATAATTTTTAAACAAATTCTACATGTCAACTACAATTATATATGCAAATCAACTTAAACTACATGCTTGTCATAGGACGACGAATGTCGTATATATAATTTATTGCAACTTCCTTTTTCCTTTCTTATTTTCTCCAATTTGGGGTTCAATTTAATTGACAAGCCAATGTTGTATGCTTGCATGCAGTCTACTATATAGCTAACGTATCTTTGCACCCAAAAAATATACTAACGTATCTAGTAGAAGATTTTATTGCATAATTTAAAAGATTTGGCATTAAGCCGGCCCTTAAATAGAACAATAGTGTTTGACTTTAATTTTCTTCTTTGGATGTGCATATAATGACATCTAATTAACTAATCATCTTTCATAGGATTGGAAGAATGTATTTTCGATCTTTCAAAGAATTGGTTGTTAGAATCTTGGGACTTGGTTTTACTCTTTTACTTTTCTTTACGAGTTGGTTCTAAACAAGAAACTGAGCTACAATTTTCTTGTTTAATTATTAATGGGAAATATAATTTTTTATAAACAAAAAAACAATGATCACAAATTATTGGGTGTAACTGTTACACCATACTTTATGGTGTAGCAATTCACAAACCACCGCTTCTATTGTAAAAAGAACTCATAAATGACATAGTGACATGAAATTCATGTCATTATTTGTATAGTTCATGTCACTTGTTAGAGTCTATGTAATTATGCATGTTATTACACAATAAGTTATGGTGTAATTAACATGTTACACCCAAGACTCACTAAAAAATGATATGTTTTCTCATTATTTATTATTACTTATCAAACTTATTTAGAATGCCTCTTATCATTCTCTTGAAAACTTGACTAGTTATATCCTTATATACTCTCTTATTTTTTAAGATTCTTATTGTATGATATCATAGATTTGACATTAAGCATGTATCCAACAGTTCTTTTTTTCTATATTCTTTGTTCCTTCTTTAATTTGCCATGGTTTAGAAACGTTTCATCTATTAAGTTATGGGGAAAATCCGGCCGGTTCAACCTAGGTCCTTTCTTCCTCTTCATGCATGCTACTTGCACCAAAATGTTCCATACAGAAGTTGCAAATTAGACTAGGTCTTTCAACCAAGGAGGTCTAAGACTTTTTATTTATTAATAAGGACAAATATTTCACACCTCCCATCAATTCACACATCTCTAACTCTAAAATAGCTTGCATAAATGTATAAAAGTTCTTGGTTACTAAATTATACACTAGTTACCTAAATACTACTTCAAAAAGGTACGAGTTGTGGGCTCACAAGTCACACCATTAATTTATTTTTAAAAAAAATACTCATGCTAACTCATGTGACAAAAATATACTTCCTGTGTTACAAAATAAGTGTCACACTCTATCTCCTATAAATCTCTCACATAAAAATGGAGCAGTATGTCACTTATTGTGTGACGAAGAAAGTTGTTGGCTAAATTAAGTGATGATAATCTGGTGGACTAAATGTATGTTAAATTGTTAATACTCAACATGGAATTACAAAAATAGTCTTACACACTTGTGGAAAAAAATTATTTGACAGAAGTTTAGCCATGTACATGTACTGATGTACATGTTACTATGTTAGTGCCTAGTGGAGCCTGGAGGGACAAGCAGAAGAGATGGACCGATGGGCAGGGGCGGAGCTACATAGTAACAAGGGGTAGCACGTGCTACCCCTGATTTTTTTCAAAAAAATTTTGAGTTTTTTTTTAAAAAAAAAAAAGAGGGGAAAGCGACAAGGCGTGCAGGTGCAGCGAGTCCAAGCCCTAATTCCCAGACTACTCTATGCTATTGTCGCTCCTTGTTGCCTCCGACCTCTATCTCCGCGCTTAATAACTATGGTCAAGTACTCTTCTCTCTTTATCTCTCCCAAATTTTCTTCCTTCATCTCCATTATCGTCCCTAATTGTATGTCGTACATATTACTTCACTGCTATTTAACTTGTTTTGTGCCATTAATTTCTTTCAAATTAAATTTTGCATTTTTTTAATAGTTTTTCTACTTTTTTTCAATTTTAGTGCAGGTAGTGAAGAGGAAACAATCTGAATTAGCGGGGAATCACTCGCTTTTCTACAAATATTCTGTGAATGAAGGGTTTGTAATTTTCTTTTTTTGATAATGTAATGTGAAGTAATTTTTTTCAATTTGGTTTATTTTTAGGGTAACAAATTGACGGAATTATAATTTTTACTTCTATGTATAATAAATTCAGTGTCTTGACGTTTGCAGTTGTAGATCTGCCGCTTATTATCGCCCCTGAGCTCCACGCCTTCTTGGATAGCTGGTGCCCACTGCCCAGAGCTCTACCTCGTGGTCTGTGGAGCAGTGACGGCTTTGCTGTAGTGTTTGGTAAAAAAAATTCCTTAAAATAATAGTTGGTAATCTTGGTTTAAATTGTTAGTGAATTGTTAGCAAATTTTTTATTTTGCCGTCATTTGCTAGTTAACTATAGTTTCTGTGAGTTGTTAGTGACTCAGTGTTAATTTTTAGTGATTTTGACTTTTTGAATTGTTAATGAAGTATTTTTTTATAAGTATAAATGTGGTGATGTGGATTTATGAAGTGAGTCGTTGAGGTTGTTTTGTAGTGTTCTAATGTTGAATTAGAAATTTATAATGGAGGTAAGAATTAGAAATTTATAATGGAGGTAAGAATTAGAAAATAATAGTTGAATTGAAATTTACAGTTGAAAAATTACGCTACCCCTCACCAAAAATCTTGGATCCGCCCCTGCCGATGGGCATCATCCATTTGCAGTATATATATAGACATAGTGGCACATAGTATTAGTAAACTACATGACCATGCGTTCGCTACATAAATACAAGTGTCTGCTAGAAATGCATAAGATACGATATAAAAACTACTTTTGCCTGACAGCTGCTCTTCAAAGGGGAATAATTGTCCCTAATGATTTTGATAATACTACATTTTTAAGCTTTCCTTGTTCCTTAGGAATGTGAGCCATATGATTAATAATATAAGTAGCTCTCCTCTTTTTAACTTATTTTTATTTATCGAAGGGGACATTAATTCTTTTTCTCGTTCTTGACTCGATTGAAATGGAATAATGAACCATTTCTTTATTTTCCGATTGCTTGGAAGGGGCAAAAGAAACATCTTGTTGTTTCTTCAACAATTTCTGATCTCTAGTGGACCTCTCAAGAGGATTTGAACCCGATGAAGTTCGGACCATGAATCTATATGAGCTTATATGAATTTATACGAAATTAATTGAATTTATCTCGAATGTATTAGATCTTGTATGAACTTATTTGAACTTAAAAAACTTGTTTTGTGAGTGTGTCAAACTTTACTTTTATCGCACCGAACTTATATGAATTTATATGTATAAAATTATTACTCCACTAGAATTAAGGTGCTAGGGACTTGAAAATTATTATTGAATACTATTTGTAATCTTTGCACTGTTTGCATATTAAACTTTCACTTCACGAAAAATTCTCACCACGTCCACGTTAGAAATGAGGGCTAGTGGATATTTTCACATACAAAAGCAAGGAACTCATAAATGTAAAAGAGAAACCATAAGTAACCAATAATGATTACATAACAGCTCCAAAATATACCAATAATTTCCTTTTCTTTTACCAGTACCACTATTAGCTTGTTATATACTTCTGTCGATAGCTAAAAGTTGCTTTTAGTTAATATAAAGGTCATCAAATTCAGCTACATATTTCACCAAAAAATTAATTATAAGAAAAATTCAGCTACATAGAATCTAGAAAGTTGTCCCAACACTACCAACTCTAAATATCTTTCGCATGGTTCTAGGGCAGTGATTTCACAGTTTGGTAACCTTCTTGGGTTGCATTGTACTCCCTCCGTCTCAAAATATAGTTTTCAATTTTCTTTTTTTACGGTAATTTATGCAAGTAGAATATAAGAGGAATAGTAAAGATTTTTTGTTTATTTAAATAAATGTTGTATGGGAAAAGATGATTTTAGGATAGAGAATGGAGAATAATTGGTGAAAGAAAGATTGATTGTAACACTTGGGTTGAATAAACAAAGCAAAAAAACAAAATTCAAGAAACAAATAAATGATGAGACACGGTTTTTCTAGACAAATTACGGAAAAATGTGGAACTAAATATGGAAATGGGAACTATATTTTGGGACACTCAAAATGGAACTGGGAACTATATTTTGGGACGGAGGGAGTAACATTTTTTCTTTTATGGTCAAAAGTTCATAATTTTAATCGTATCTTTTCATTAGTATACAAAAAGAGAATTAATTATTATCATGCACAATTTTATTAGATTCGTTTCAAAGTGTATAGTAGTATATTTTACTCCCTCCGTCTCATAATATAGTGTTTGTTTCTTTCTCTTGAGGTCAAACTTTAAAGTTTTTGACCATATATTCTCATTTGTATATATAAAAAAAAATATTCATGTGGGATCTTGCTAGATTCGCCTCAATGTGTAGTTTCATAATATCAACTTTTTACATTTTTTATTATTAAGAAATTGAAGATATTGAAGGTCAAATGTTTATCTTGGAGACCATGTAAAAAAGAACAAGCACTATATTATGGGACGGAGGGAGTATTTACTAATATACAAATAAAATTACCAATGGTCAAATGTGTGTATTAAAGACCATGGAAAAACATATGCTGAAAATAAATTAGGACATATGGAATGACATCTATATTACCTTGATGTATAAGAAATAGAAAAAAATTACTTGCATAATACTTCTTTTGTCCCATAATAAAGTTCTCATTTATTTATTTGGAAGGCAGTTCAACATCTAAAAATCTAAATACTATAAGTTGTCACTAGTGTGTGTATATATATATATATATATATATATATATATATATATATATATATGTCACCCTTCTTTCAAGTGAGTAACCTAACGAATCAAGAAAAACAACATGATCTAAGGTGGGATCAGCTCTACCAACAAAGTCGACTTTGATAGCAGAAATAGTATGCCCTTTTTAGATTTCTATGGTTAACTTTCAAGAAAAATTTGATTGCTATACATAGGTACAAGTAAATTTACTTTCTCTAATATGTACTGATAGTTTGTGCTCATAAACCAATAGTTCATGCCCATAAACTAATAATGAGACGCTTTGATCTTCAAATCCCAAAATCAAAAACTGATCATCAATAGATAATGTTACCAAATACTCACTCAAAAATTCATTTTATAGGGACATTTCTAATCTATGGTAAGCATAATACATATCACCATGAAAATATAATGATTTCGAATAATAATTTCGATCCTATATTTCAAAACCTAAAATTATTCTGAAATACTAAATTTTCATAGTCATATATGTTTATGACCATCATAAAATTTTGGGAAAATTTCAAAAAACTACCCTTTATAACCATTTTTTTTTTCAAAAAACTACCTTTTAAAAATTTTCTTTCAAAAAACTACCTTTTAAGTTTTTATTTAATACTAATCAATAAATGACGAGCCGCCAGTAGGCTCTTGTCGATGGGGTGACGAGAAAAGAAGAGAGAAACGAGAGGGGAAGAAAGAAAAACAATTTACAGTGACTCAATTATTAATGATTAAACCCCATTTATGATAAAATGGTAGTATATTGAAACAAATTTGTTATATAAGGTAGTTTTTTAAAAGAAAAATTTTAAAAGGTAGTTTTTTGAAATTTTTTGATTATAAAAGGTAGTTTTATGAAATTTTCCCTAAAATTTTCAATTGTTTAAGCTATATGAAAATCAGGATTCCTTGATATTTACAGTATTTCAAGTTTAGGTGTTCCAAATCTTTGAGAGTAGATTGGTTGATTGACATCTCCACAAAAGTGTACATAAATGTGACTGCAACAAGATGGTGTGTCTGGATTACTCATATTGAAAGGGAGGAAAGAGAGAGAGGAGGGATGATGGGCTGGAAAGGGAATGATCAGCTTTTCAGAATACAAAACTACAAAAAGTTAATTAAAGATAGAAAAGATAAATTGTGGACATGAACAGCAAAGTTTAGCTAATCTTAGATCAGTTTGGTGCATAGAAAATAATCACGTCTCTGCCATATAAATTAGTTTACAAGTAGTAATAGTACGTATTCCTATTTCCTAAGAACTTAATTAAAAAGCTTGACCAACCATATATATATAGTATTATTATCTTAATTAAGTGAATAAATTATTAATCAACAAAAAAGGAGTAGTAAAATGAGGCATTAAATATATATGAGGGGAACTAACAGCTAAAAGGCTGGACATGAAATATTGCATGGAGGGTGGGAAGCACATGCACTCTCTCTCTATCTCTATCTGCTTCTACAAGGAGAGCACGTTTATGGCTAATTGGTGTTAAGCTTCTTTGTGATTTTATCATGGCAAACACCATCATGCATTCCAAACTCATCCTATTTTTTTTAAACAATATTGAATGGACGACTACGTTTGTGATTTTATTGAAGATACCATATTAGTTTTGTTACTTTATTTGGTCATTCTTTAATGAGTATTACTCCTAGTGTATTAGTAGTTGGTAGTTATTTTGATTAAATACATATATTGTTATATAGTGGATGCCATCTATCTTAGTTAGTAAAGTCTTGTGGTAGTTGTACCAGATACCTAGGATCAGATCCCGTCTACATCATTGCGCTTAGTCTTATTTACACACACAAAAATAATGTTATAGTTCACAGTAAGATTGGTTTACATGCGTTCTATAAATCTAAATTTAAGTATGTGTTTTTTTAAACTTATTTGGAACCTATTTGAACTATTATGGAACTTTTATCTAAGATATACTATTTACTTATCTAAAATCAAATCAAAAGATTCTTAATTTAAAGGATGAGAAAGAAATTTTTGTATATTTTATTTTGTATGTGTATATGCATTTTTTTAACATAATGTTTGCATCTTTTATTTTTCAAATAAAAAGTACTTGCGATTCGAAAATTGAAATATGAATGCACATTTTATTCAGAAATTATGCACATTTATCCTTTTTATATTTCTCAATTTAAGAATATATTTGCTTGGTTTACATGATTATATATTAGTATTATAATTGATATTAACAAAGATTATCTATTAGCATTCATTTATTGTCGTTTTTCTTCTAAATTTAAGTTGATAGGAGTAATAGCTTTTTTTAGGGGTAATTGATAGGAGTAATAGGTAAATGCAAACTTCATCCCAATTAATCATCAATATTGAAGGTAGTACATAATGACATCAAATGATTCACATATATTCATTATGATCAATAAAGATAGTTCATTGTGACATTGATTTTTATTATTATGCAAGTGTGTTTCTTCATCCTCCATATAAACCTCTCCATCATTCACATCATTTCCGAGTAACTACTCATTAGTTCATTGCTTTTATTTTGGCAACTTCTCACACACTTTTTGTAATCAAATCTTTTGGTTCCATTAGTTCAAACTCATTCGATATCATATATACTTGGAGATATGTAAACGAATACATAACGAACGAAGTGTACCTGCTGCAGCAATGATAGCAAATTGATATGTTTTTCCATATTTGAGGTCTTTCAATAAATTTTATATCCTTGTTTTATTACCAATAATAGCATTAATGTATATCAATGATAGCAAATTGATATGTTTTTCCATATTAGTGCTGTAGCAGTAGTGGTTAGGACTTAGGACCATCTCTTAGGTTTTTGAAACTGAAAGGGCATAACTCACATAAGAGATAATGTATATAAATAATCATGTCTGTTTAATTATTTACTAAAGGCCATCATTTCATATGGACTAAAAACCATTGTATATAATTTTCTATCTTCTTGGTTAATTAACATGTTTCATGTATTCCAAAATTAAATATGCATGGTGTAAAAGATCTAGGAAGTTACATAAACAATACAGTTTCAATTATGCACCAGGTATGTTGTGACTTGTGACATTGTGTGCACGCGCATGGTACACCGTACAAGCAAAACAATCCATTTTTGAACTGCCTCAGGTTCAATGGAGAATTAAGTTATGATTCTACTACTTACTTTTTTTTGAATTTTTAGTTTTTTTTTTCTTTCACTTCACTAAACTTTAACTACCTGAAAATTATGTCTTTTTAACCATCCATTTTCACCGCCTTTTGAAGATTTACACAATTTCCTTTTCTACCCCTATTTTGGAAAATCTACATACAATACTTCATTAATTTTGTTAGGTGCAAGTGTGAGTAGTATTTGTCCCACATTGAAAAAGTAAGCAAAGCGCTTTCGCTTTATAACCCAAGCGGGCTACTCCTCCTATTGCCAATTGCTTTTATGATGGAACCTTGTTGTGGGCTCTGGTTTGTGGGCTTATGGGTTTCTCTCCCTTGTGTTCTCCCCAATCTGTTATAACAAATTTATTTCTCTTTTGATTTGATAAAAATCATATGAAACTCTTTTTTGGATGCAAAATTTAGGTTAAGGCTAAAAAAACAATAAAACTACACTAAAATTAAGATATACAATACTTTAATCATCTTTGGGCCTTGGCTCTTTCTACATTCGGTATCTCCTTTAAAATATACTTCCTCTTTTCTGAAATAAGTGAAACATTTCTCTCTTTTTATGATATTTGGGCCTTGGCTCTCTTCTACATTTCTCTCTTTAACTTTGGATTCTCACGTGTATATACTTCATCTGTTTTTTTAGTTGCAACAATTTTCATTTATAGGTGTTTTCATTTATATGCAACATTTCCTTTCTTGGTAATGGCTTTGGGACAAAGCGGCAAGTAAGTGACTGTGATCTTGCCCTCTATCAGCCGATGTGTGTGAGCTTTTTGCTCACACCTTATAGCTTTACACTATCGCCGGCTAGTCGGCTACTTTCGCTATTCTTTTTCCGTTGCAAAAAAGAGAACCCTTCCCCCCGGTTTCAAATTAAAATGATGAATATGAAGTCTGGATAAGGCAATGAAATTGAACGAATTTACTGGATTAAAAACAGAAGTCCCTGTAGGCGCTTTCCAGAGGTGGAATCTTCTAGTTCTTCCTATTTGACCCGAAACTTTGACCATTTTAACCTCAATTTACCTACTTCACATGCAAAAAGGATGGCAATTGGTCAGGTTTCGTCTTTCTCCTTTTTCCTTAATATTTGTGCAAAAGCATTTGTTGCAACTAAAAAAAAGAGGTAGTATATACAAGAAAAAAATGTAATAATGTGGTATCATTTTAGATTTATCTGAGTTTATACTTTTCAAATATCAATTCTGAATAGTTTATACATATACATAATTAGAGATATTAATAGTTACAATATGCATGCGATATTGTGCATAAAGTCAAACGGAAACAATTTAAAGAAAAAGATAGGTTAATTGATGTACCAATCTACTTCTCCCTCTTCATAGTTATCTTCCCAATTTCTTGATTGGTGTAACCTACTTTGTTCGAAGTTAAAGAAAATGAATGTATAATTCTTTTTTGAATTATATTCAAAATTTTATTGTTAAATTAATTTCCAACCCAGTTGATTGCGAGTAAAAAAAATTGGTCGAGTATAATACTTCTCCTATAGAAAGGTAACAATTTTTTTTCTCAACTTAGGTATGGATTAAAGGTTCATTCTCTTCACCTCAAATGAAAAATACTCTAGTCTAATAAGTTTAGATGAGCTCAAATAAGTTCCAATAAGTTTATATAATTTCAAGTTATTTTCAATAAGTTATAACACCTTATAAAATAAATTTCAAAACGTTTCAAGAGATTCAGATAGTAGTTTCCAATAAATCTAACAAGCTTAGATAAATTCAGTTTAAATTAAATTAAGATAAAAGAGGTGAAAAGAAATATCAAGCAAGGTTTGACTAGTTTCTCAATAAACCCTAGCCTCTATCATCTCCTGTAGAGGGGCTGCCATGGATGCTTTCGTCCATGGTAAGTCCCTCATTCTCTCCTTTTTGCAGTTTTTACTTCATTTTCTTTTTCTTTTTTTTCACTTTTTCGTAGTTTTCAATAAGTCTCATATGTGTGATGGCCCCCTTACTTTATGGGTTTTGTAGTCACCCCTTTCATAGGGGGTGTATTAGTTTGGTTTCCTTGTGTGTTTGCGGGGCTTGGATCCTAGCTCCAGTTGAAGGTTGATTGGTTGATATGTAGGATTATGTGTGGGATTACAACTGCATCAGTCAGTACTTCGCGTACAATCGGTTGAATTAACTCTAGTTCTACATCAAAACTACATCAGATCGTTAGATTCCCTTGTAAAAGGCTGCATCAGACATCAATGTGAAAGAGGGTATTTAGACGGGTTATTTCTGCTCAACGATCGTGGTTTTGCCATATTAGAATTAAGTTTCTTTCAATTTGATCTATATTTTATAGTTTCTGACTTCTATTGTAGATGTCGTATGATTTCATACTAATGAATGAATTTTCACTTTAAAAAAAGAGGTGAAAAGAAAGCACTCCAAATATTACCAAAAAAGGAGAGAAGGATAGATTATTGTGTATCTCATCTCTGTTGATTGAAAGGAGTAGAGTAATTTGTAGAACAACATAGCAAACTTTAGGATGTTTAGCAGGAGTAATAACATGCTCAACGTGTTGGCATTGATCGATGCATTCTCTCTAATCAAAGGGTTATAGAAAGTCCATGCAGTAGAAGTTTGTGATCATTTGAATTTGATTGCTCAGATGAGACTATCACTCGCTTAAGTCCACATCGAACTGGTTGCCGCGCGTCTAAGTTACGTGATCGAACTTCCTTTTCCATATTTTTGGTACTTCTACTTTCTCAACTTGATAATTATAGTAGTTACTTCCATAGCGGATTACTTAGCACAACTTACAGTTTTATGACCACGCTGTTTTTTGTTTTTTTGAAAATAGGAACACTCAAATAGCTCAAATTAAAGTGTTATTACAATTCGAGATGTATGTATTCATAAGACCACACTATTTGAGTGATTGGTATATGCTTTCGACCTATATTTATTGGAGTATAATTATTACTTCCTTGTATTCTTAATAAAATGCTAGCAGATTCCACATATATTGCAAGGAAATTATACTTTTAGCAAGATGATACTTTTTTAAAGGTAGGTAAAGTGAAGGATCCTACTAAACTAATACATCGCTCAGGTTTAACAAGTTAGATTTGCAGGTCAGACTCCTTGAAAGGGAGGGAGGATGATAAGGGAAAACTCACCTCCAAAGGTCCCCTAGTGGGGGTTTGAACCCATGACCTTGAAGTCATGAGGTCAAACTTTTACCAATAGGTTAAGCCTTCCTTGGTAGCAAGATGATACTAGATAAGGCCAGTTTGGAGTATGACACAACCCAATATAGATAAATCACTCAACAACATGAGGCATATGAGTCAAACACAACATAGCATAATATACTATGTGTT
Source organism: Beta lomatogona (assembly GCA_947646795.1). Taxonomy (NCBI): domain Eukaryota; kingdom Viridiplantae; phylum Streptophyta; class Magnoliopsida; order Caryophyllales; family Amaranthaceae; genus Beta; species Beta lomatogona. The sequence continues at coordinate 32,028 of CANSNZ010000186.1, read as the reverse complement.
CGGTCATAGGTCATGTCTAACCTTTATTTTTGGATGGAAAAGTGCAACACAATACGAGACATAAAGGAAATAGATAAAACAATTTCTCTTTCTAAAAAACAATCCTCTGCCTTCTCTCTAAACACAAACCCCCCTAACCCTAGGAACTCGTCGGAGTTCCGGCGCCGCGTAGGTATACGGCGGGTTCTCCGGCGAGTTACCACCCCTGTTTTTTCTTTTCGTTTCGTTATTCTTTCGGTTCTATTAATTTTTAGTTTCTCCGGCGTGTCGTCCTCCTCCCCTGTAGAGTCTGGTGGTTTCACCGTATCCCCCTGGTATTGTGTTTCTCCGACGAGTATTCGTCTCCAAGTCCTTCAGCGTCGCTTAGCTTCCCCTCCCCTAGTATTTCGTCTGTCTTCGGTCGTCGGCGAGTTTCAGCTTTCGGCTTCCCCCTCCCCACTCCCCTGTTTCGTGGTATCTGTTAGTGCTTCCCCCCTCTCTTCCCTATTTAGCGTTTCATAGTTTAGGTTGGGCTTCCCCTTCCCCCCCCCCTTTAGTGTACGACCCGCCTTGGGCCTCCCCTTCCCCTCCCCCCTTTAGTGTACGACCCGCTTTGGGCCTCCCCTCCCCCTCCCCCCGGGTTACTCGGTTTAGGCATCCCTCCCCCTAGTTACACCGTCTATTTGTGCGCCTTTTTCCCCACTCCTTTTAAGTTAATTTTCCGCATTCTGTCTTTTAATCCTTGGTTGTGTTAGTATGGTTTATTTACTTGTTATCTTAACCTGTTTGGTACTTTTGGTAATCGCTGGAGGTAGTCTGTGTCTTCCAAGTTTTGGATATGGGTTTTGTAGTTGGTTACGGTTTGCGTGGCAAGCGATTTCATGGATGGGGTTTGTTTTATCCGATTTTGAAAATCGGATCGTTATTCGAGATCTAGCAAGGGTTAGACTTCAATTTACCTTGGTAATGATTTTATTAATCATTACCTCGACAAAATCATATCTGAAGGCGGCTCTCCAATTTGTCAATTGGATTTATAGCACGTCAACTCATTTGAACTTCTCATCAAAGGAGAAGCCTGAAATACCCTTCCAACAGGGTATTGGGTCACAAAGGAATGTGACTCTTCAAGGAAGCCCGGTTGTAGAATCCCATGTGACAGAAGGTCACGGGGATTGGTCCGGGTGCGAGATCATAATCTCGCTGTTACTTTGTTGCTCCGACTATGAAATCAGCCCTCTCCTTCCTTTCCCTTCGTCAGGGTTCTGGCGATCGTCATCCTTTAGTAGAAGAGTTCCACCACCGTTATCTTTCATCTCAGGCCTCGAAATCGAGCAGTTCTATCCTAGTTTAAGTTTACGTTATTTATGCTTTTGTAATTGTTCTGTAAGAGCGAGTATAGCTCAGTTTAATTTGGTTTGTGTGTGTTTGGTTGTATTAGCGATAGGATGTACTCCTGTTTTTTAATTAATGCAAATTAACCCGTTGTCAAAAAAAAAAAAAAAAAAAACTTTGATACGAAAATCATGGTCATGAAATTGCGAATTTTAAGTCTAAACATGATACAACCTAGTAAGACGGGCCCACGACTCGTACCATGTTCGGGTTTTTGGTTTCAAATTTGGTTATGGTTAGCCCAACACAACATAGAAACGACTATATATACAAGTCGTTGTGCTATGCCATGCTCTTGTCGAGCCTCTAACGTGAACACGACAGATCCGACTTGGCAATAATGACCCTTCGCTATTGTTATAACGGATGTGAGAAAGAAAAAAATTTAATGCAAAAAACAATAAAGAACACACAGATTTAACGTGGTTCACCAACGGAGTGTTGGCTACGTCCACGGGCAGGAGAGAGAAAAGTTTTATTGCTCTTGAGAAATTCCAGATTACAGATGTGATTAATGACTAAATCGTCGAATAAACGAATTAGGTTAAAAGCTTAAATATAACCCCATTCGGAAATCGCCATCCCGCGTCAAATTAACACCCGTCCGGTCGGGCGGGCCAAACCGTCCGGTCGGGTGCGCAAGGCAAAACAGCATTGAAACCAAAAACCATCTCGCCCGGGCGCCCCACCGCCCGGCCGGGCGAATATGCCCTTCTTATCGGGCGAGCTTCCGAACTCGCCATTTTCCTCGCGCTTCACCAGATTCAAGGCATATTCGCTACAACTATATTTAACCATTCAACTCTATTGTAATTAAATACTTCATATACTTCGCACGAGAAAATTAGAAGTCCCTTCGCACGAGAGGAACTCCTAATACATAGTTTACAAAAATGCTTCATATACTATGACTAAAGGAGCTAAAAAGTTATGTGGTATAATTTCTCCAATAATTACAAATATTATGTATTACTCCTTGTATATTTAAATAATAGAGAAAATAAAGACACGGAACTTTATGAATTATCTTTTAAAGAACGGAACTTTATGATAAAATTGACATCTAGAATGTCCATTATTTCATGGCCATCCATGATAAAATCCATCCCCTCCTAAAAAAGATGGACCCTAACGCTAACTTGGTCATGATAAAGTCAAACAAAGTACTACATACATACTACATTACTACTGTTCAACCTCTTCTTTCCCCAACACTGTTTCCTTTTTCTAAAATATTCCTAGACCCTTTACAAAAATATTTCCTCAGGGTAGAAATAAAACCCTTTTACAAAAAATAAATAGATACATAAAATAAGAGGTTAGAGTAGTTAGCTAGCTCTTCGTCTTACAGGTAGGAGGCCAGGAATCAAACCTCATCAAGCTCATTCTAAAAATAATTTCCCTTATTCACCTTTCTCTATGATGGGCCGTTTTATTAAAAAAAAAAAATTTTTTTTGTCCCAAACTATCTTTAATTTTCAAGTTTTTGCGAGAAACTACCTTATAAAAAATTTATTGTCCCAAACTACCTGACATTTACCATTTTATTGTCGACAGCTACTTGACTTTAATAGATTACATCTTCCCTTTTGTTTAAAATCTTAATAGTAGAACTAGTCACCACCATCGTTCTCTGGTCGTCCTCTCTCAAACCAGCTTAATTATCTCTTTTAAATAGGTCGTGTGTCAAGACATAGAAGTAGTACTAATATTTGATGCGTACTAACTTCCAAATCACAACTCACAAACTTCCAAAGTAAGAGAATTATTAGAGAAATCCCAGATTTTTCAGCACCTACTTCTCCCTCTTTATACTTCTCAAAACCTCATTATTTTTCCTTTTCTTTCTTTCTTTCTCTCTCTAAAATTATATTCACAGAGAAGCAACCCCCATAGCTTCAATCAAAAAGTGTTTTTTTCTCCTTCCTTCTTCGAATAATAAAATAATATACATATATACATATACATATATATATATATATATGTTGGTCCAAAATTAAATAAATGGGAAGTAGTACATCTAAGTTTGTGATTCAATTATTCCAGAAATTGAACACCGCGTGCTAGCTGATGGAAAAACAAACAAGAAGCAGAAGCAGAAGCAGAAATATCAGAAAATCAAATAGAGATCTAATATCAAGCAAAGGCAGCTTTTGGTACTATTTGATTATTTATTATATCATTACTACTACTAGTTGTAGTTGTAGTAATAAGATATGACTATGGTTCCTACCCCTACTAAACTATCTAAACCATATTATTTTTATGGTGCTTGTGGTGGTGCTTCCGATGTAATGACCCGATTTACTGATGGATGTGCTGGAGCTGGTGCTGGCTATGGTGGTTACAATAATAACAATATCAACGGCGACGGCGGCAACTGCGACGGCGATGTTATTATTACTGCTAATAATAATAACAACATTGCTATTGCTAATAGTACTAGTAATGATAATAATCTCCATAAAGTTGATAATCATGACAACGTTAACTCATGTGTATTAGGATCTGATTTAGGGATTGGTCATCCTAATTACTCTTACCATAATATTAGTCTTATGGCGGAGGAACAACAGTCTAGAACATCTAACACTACTAGTGTTAACGATGATGGTGATGATCTTCACCAGCAGCCAGCTGCTGCTGCTACCACTGTTTCTTGTTCTTCACCTCTAATACCAACTTTAGATCATCACCATCATCGTATCGGTAGCAGCAGCAGCTGGCTGCAATTAGGTCTAGGTGATGGGACTCACTCCCACCTGAAAACTAGTCATTCAGGACAAGATCATCCAGCTCAAGCTGAATCCATACGCGGAGGCGGATTGATGCTGGAGCTCAACTTAGGAGGAGGTGGAGGTGGAAGTGGAAGCGGGAGTCTAATGATGCATCAAACGACACCGTTGATGCCAGAGTTTGAGTCCAGGGTCCCTCAACGACCGCTTGATTTTCCAACTAATAATTTGTTTGGAGGTGTTGGATCAATAAGTGGAGGGACTACTTTTCTCTCCACTCATCCTATGATTCCTTTATTTCCGTCTTCTCAATCTCAACTTCCACCTCAACCTCATCATCATCTGCATCAGCAATTGTTATTAAGCGATAATCACTATCAACATCAACACCACCACCACCACCAACAACAACAACAGCAGATAGGGTGGGGATTCGCTAATCATAGAACAACTTTCTCTGCCGCAGTAGCGGCGTGTTCTTCTTCTTTATCTCCTTCTTCATCTTCTTCTATGCCATCGGCTGTTCCCGGTCAAGGCGGTGCGGGTTGCTTTTTAACCCGCCCGTTTACGCCAACCGGGTCATCGTTAGATGCTGTGGATTCTGAATTCAGGCTTATACACCCACCTCCAAGAAGACTTCATTCCGGCATTTGGTTTAACCTTCAAGCTTCTTCTCATCAGTAAGCTTTTTATTAATTAATTACCTCTTTTTTTTTCTTTTGTATTTGTTCTATTTTTTTGAAATGAATATTTATTTCTTGTTTTTTCATAGGGTTAAGCTATATATATAACATGGGTTTGATTGTTTGTATTGGTTTGAACGCAGATCAAAACAACCTTTTTTGCCTCAAGTGTCTAAGAATTTTCTCCGGATAAAGTAATTAATTCTCCTTTTCCTCTCTTTAATTAAGTTGTTTTAAGTATCAAAGTATGATAATCAGTGGAATTAATTAACATGAAGTTTTTATCGTTTTAATTGAAATGTTTTTGCTCTCGAAACCCCAACCGTTTCCATGCTTATATGAAGCTCACCGGCTTTTCATGTTTCATTCTAAAATCGCAATTGTTTCCATGCGACATAGCTTCTCGAACATTTATAAGAATCTTAATTACAATGAATAAAAATGTAAGGTTTTAACAAATTCTTTGTTTGATTAGAGATGGGAGAATGACAGTTCGATTAGTGATGAAGTATTTGGCTAACAAGCTTGGATTAAATAGCGAATCAGAGGTATTTCCCTTACCTTATCCATTTAATGAATATGTGCTAAGAATGCAACACGTCCTTGAATAATGAACATATTTATGTGATATAAAAAACCTAGTTCATCTTATAGTTACATGACGTACGACGTTTAATCCAACAATACACATTTTCATGCACATAATAACACTTATATGTAGTATAATTAGGTGGTGAGTAGATTCTTGATGTGATTTTGTTTTTATTGAGATCAATGTGATACTAAGTTATGCCAAGCAAATACCATAACTGTTTGTCTGATCTAGGAAATGTGTGCTTCTCGAGTTTGTAATTTTCCAAAGTTTCCATGCTTTGGGCAGTAATTATTTTAATGATGTTGAGTTTTTACCCATTTATGTATATGTTAGAATGATATAAGTGCGTAGTAAGGACTGAAACATGGAGAGGGCACCACCTACCACCACCACCTTTGCCTCATTTCTACCTTCATAATATTTACTCAAATTTGATTGGGGTACGTATGTTTTCATAGATCTTCTTCTTCAAGCTGGTGTCACTATATATATGTCTATGTCCTTCACCTTACACTCAATTTTCACAAGAAAGCAACATGTCAAATTGTTATGGATGTAGATATTTTTAACAAAATTTTGTCATTATGATCTTTTTTTGTTAAAAGAAAAAGGGAGGAAGTTATTATTATCCATGCACTTAATCATCCTAATATGTGAAAAAGATACATGAAAGTGGAAAGAAACTTAAAAACTGGATTTGAAAGAGGTACTTTCAAGAAGTTTTGCCATTTTTTCAAGGAGCTTAGGGCTTATTTGTTATCGTTATATTCAATTTTCAGCTATTTCAAAAACCCAAAACAAAAATATGGAAACCAGAAAAAGTAGTTTTTAGTTTTTTGTTGTTAGTTTTCAAAATTGACATATTTAGTATAAGTATGACTGGTTTTATGTTTATTATACCTCTTATATTACACGACTTTTATATCCATAAAATCAAAAACTGAAAATTAACAGTGATACCAAACAGGCCCTTAATTATAATTCATAAATATGGTTTTCTTACGGCTATATATACACTCTTAATTGAGGGTCTCCTGACGTTTTCTTTGTCTTATATCGATTATGTCCTTAATTAAGCATACAACGCATTCACCTTAAAAAAAATAAGCATATGACATAATTACAAAACAAACTTGTCGATAGTTGGCTAATTATGTAGGACATGATCATAAAACATTATCTTTAAGTATGAAATTTGGGCGGATGCAATTACTAATTAAAAGATATGAATCCTTCTCAATTATCCATTGAAGAAAAGCTAGGTAGAGCTTCTACAACCCAAAACCATGTAATATAAGAAGAATGGTTCAAGTGGAGATACACAATGTGATAAAACTTGACCAAACCATGATAATATATGATTTTTGAAGGGAATGAAAGAATCACATAACATAATTTTCACATGAACTTTTCAGTCAAAATATAAACAGAACTCTTCAATCTAAGTCTCGTTTGAATTTGTTTTAATAACTCCTATTAACTGTGCAAGAAGTACAATTTTAGACTATTATATTATTTAAGACACATCATTCTATATATTTTATGTTTTAGTCGTTGTTCACAAGAATTTTCTTTTCAATCATGTTTTTGAAAATAACATGAGTAATTATATATACTTTATATTCTTATACTCCCATATGTATGGTCTATTGTTTATTTTCCCGCTTTATAGAAGTATATTTAGGGTACTAACTAAACTTATTAATCTCACAGCATTGAGGGTATCCTTTTAGAATATTCATAGGGACTTAAGTTAAGGCGCATTACATATATATACATGAAAACTTAGAACCTAATATAATGATGAGTGTGCATTATCTGGTTCTAATTCATGCAATCATAATTAATTTCTACGATCATAATATAATGATTCATAGGACCTACTTTTTTTTAAAATGATTAACTTCGCTATACCAACTACTACTATCCAATAGCAACGAGGATATCATCCCTGGCACACCACCTGTTGCTTCCATTTGAAAGTAATTTGGGGTGTTAATATATGACTACTTAAATTAATTTTCAGTTCATTGCCATGTAAATTACATTATAATACCAAATACTGACCTGTAATTTAAGCCGGCAAAATAAAATTGATTCTTCTATATTTTCTTTTTCTTTCTTTAACTTTAGAAGGGGTGGAATGCCAAGGAAATCAAGGGAGAAGAAGAGAAGAAATTGATAGAAACTATTTTTCTTTTTTTTATTAGGAAAGATAATTGGTCCAAAGACCAACCCCTGCTAGGCTACTAGCCTGTCGGGCACACCAGTTAAGAGGCTGGATATAAGGCTAAACAATTTATAATACAACAGGCCTAAAGGCCCATTGACACCACAAGTGAATGCCCCAACATATTGTTGGGATGAGGATTCGAACCCTGGGCAATGCCCTGGAGTTCGAGGTGGTACTCCACTGAGCTACCACCTCTCTCGCTATAGAAACTAGTATTTGACCCATGCTTAACTTGATATAGAAGTATATTTTATATATGAAAATATGTTTTTATTTTCGTATTATTGTGTTTCTAGGTCATATCTGCATATTTAAAATCTCAAAAAGTTTAGTTTATTTGAAATAATAGGGGTATAGAAAAATTATCTAAGATTTTCAGTGAAAATAAAGTGATTTTTTTTAGTAAAAGAATTTATTTTCCTTAAAGTACAATATTCACAAATGATAAAGGTCCTAAATTTCCGAGGAGAGATTGTCATGCTAAGTAAATGAAATTGTAAGTGATAACAATTTAAAGTAACACAACCAATATTTCCTTGACATATGTTTTCAGATTCTACATTAATAGATACAACAAAAGAGAAATTTCTCAAGAAAAACACATTGACTAAGAAACTTTCAATTTTATTTTTCATAAAATGTAAGCATTATTCATTACTCCAAGACCTTTTATGCAAACAAGCTAAGCCTTTCATGAGTAGAAAAACCCCTTCCTAGATGTGTTGTGAGCCTCTAAGAAAAGGTATTTGACTTAAGTTTTAATCCACACTGTCAACATACATGCATCAACACCATCTCAACATAGGTGACACAATTGCAATCAATTACTAATATATCTTAATTAGTACTAAAAGGTCAATGTACTTAATTAGTATATACATCTCTCTCTTTTTTGGCGTGGCAAAAAAATTATTGGGCAATTATTAACTGTCCTAGAAACAAATACAAAATTCTATATCTAAAAGAACCCTTAGTAAATGGTCAGACATATATAGTGGTATAAGACAACATATCTATAATGGCTAAAGGTATAAATCAATGTTGGTCAAATAATCATAGAAATGATGGACGTTATGGTCACATAATTTCGTTATTTGCAATACAAAAATATTCCAAACACACAAATACACATTCCAAGGTTACTAGTCTTACTACTACGACGACGGCAAAGTTTCATGGACGTAGTAAATAAAAAGATGCAATAATCTTATAGATTCTTGTACATGATGTCAATTGTCATGTTGTCATACCTTCATACAAATAACAAGATTTATTATAAGAAGATGAAAACGTCAAGAATAACATGTCATATAGATTGATATATTCTTCCTTACCTAACATTTTATTCATAATGAAGTATTATATTGTATTGACTTAGCCTAGGATGAGGATTGCATGAAAAAACACAAACATTCCTTTCTCTTAATTCCTACCCAAAAAAAAAAAAAAAAAAAAAAAAACTGGTCAACTCTCTAATACTTACGTCTAGCTAAGATTAGAATGCAAAGGATAATATTGCAGCAATCATTCATTTGCATGATTAATTAAATGAATAATCAAACGTACCAATCAAGAATCAGATATCTATCTTCCTTAAGCTCTTTTATCATATTTTATTTATCATTTGGTTGTCTTGTCCTCTTCATCAAAGATGTAAGCAACTCAACCCACGTAAAATCATGTAACACAAATAATTTTATACCAGTGGAATAATATGTGACATAATTAAACTTCTCATTTCCCTATCATAATCTCACCTAGGAGTATTTCTCTAATACTATTAGTTAAGTCAACCTCTATATCTTGGTTAAAGTTCTTGAGGTTATGGCATTAGAATTTTAGAAACCAATAATTAAACATCTGTTTGTCTTATTCTTCTACATGTCCATCACCATGCCCAATATATCCAATACATACGTTGTACAGTTGTACAGTTGTACAGTAGTACTATTGATGTGATACTAGTAATTATGGCAAACTTCTATCTGAGTAAAAAAAAAAATTAGAATTGCTTTGATTTATTGCTTTTTTAAGTAAGTTTTTTTTCCCTCTTATAATTGTCAAAACTTCTCTATTTTTGGGTAATAGTGACAAAGAGTGTTATATCATTGATGTGGTGCAACAAAAGAGCTTTTTAATGTTATGGGTGGTGGTCATGCTTTTTAGATCTTATTCCACATCTTATTTTAGCTTTTGTTTAATAAAATATAAGGTTAAATGAACCTAAATAAGGACTAATTATTGGTTATAAATAGGGACCAGTAAGTGATATTAACTTTAAATGTGCATTGTTTAATTCACTTAAGAGTTAATATAAAGTACAATAAAGTCTAATAAGTGTAGATAAAGAGTTAACAAGTTGATCAGGTAAAGTCTTAAAAAAAGTAGAATGAAGCTGAGTAGAACGTAACACATGTTACTCGTAAAGTGTAAGATTGAATAACCTCAAATTTTAAGTCATCATGTAAATATTGCTTTTAACCTTGTTAGCCTATATAGATATCTTAGGTCCAAATTATTTAGCAATATGAGGTATAGTTTAAGGTGATTATTCTAACATCTTGGTCATCATCTTTCTTTGCCAATTCAATCCAATCCAATCAATCAGGATCCTAGAGCCTCTTACACTTCTAGCTACGATGAACTTCTTGCTGCTCAAGTACTCACCTTTTGCGTAAAAGAAAGTCGAAAGATTGCAGCATGAGTAAAGATCTTCACGTCCAAACCTCTCTTCTGACCCTATTCCCACATGGCATGCAACTAATTAGTACCAATCATTGTGTTTTTTACACAAAGTATTCTTACGTGATTTTACCGCAATTCACGGTGTATGATATTCCCACTCATCTCAACCTAATTCATACTTAGATGCATTTCCAAGTCTTCCGTTAATACATTTGATTTTGGGAACACAGAATAAAGGAACTTCGTAATGCATGCATTGGCATAACATCATCTAATCTATACTTCTAGTAACTTATCATAGTATAATATATGCAATTAAATCTCTTAAAAATCTTTCACTATCTCAAATACATTACATTTTTAGGATGTGAACAAGAAGTTTCTCAAATATTAAGTTCCGAAAATTGAATTTCATTATATGAGTTTACTTAAATCAAATGATGTTGAATATATAGAATTGATACATAAATCTTGCGGAAACAACTTTGACGGTTAATGTTTATTGTAATTGAAATAAGAATTGTTTTTTTAACTCAAATTTCAAACTTTGACTGTCATTTGAGCGTGTTTAAACAGATATTATGTCTAGATATGAATTCTCTTGTTGTTTTCTTGCATTTGAGCGTGTCTAAACAGATATTGTGTCTATATATGAATTCTCTTGTTGTTTTCTTGCATTTAGGATAGTATGACAGCCAATTATGAAGCAAGGATGCATGAATAGAAGTATATATCACAACTCAAAGTGTGAAAAAAATCACATATATGAAGAATGTTTTTGTTTCCCCACCTTGGATCAGTTGAGAATAATGACATCTTATTAATATAATAAGATTACTATAAGAAACAAAGATCTTTTCAAAGAGGTACTAGCCAGTAATCCAGTACACCCATAAAAGTTGAGGAATGCTATTATGGTTTTTGTTCATATTCCGCACGCAAACGTGTTGTACTTATATGCATATATCATATCAATCATCATGATGAGCCTTATGCATTAAAAATAATATATCATTATTAACTCAAGGAAATAAAAAGCACTGAGATTTTTCATCATCAAGACATGAAAAATAGTCTTAAAGAACAATAATGGTAGATGCCACGGGAAAGGGAAAAAAAAAAGATACTATTGTAAGAAAAGTGGGCATTTTTTATCCCTTACCTTACCCCTAATAATCACTTTTAGTAATTTATTATTCATACATATGGACTAGTAAGTGTGTAAATATATTTTTTTTCTTTTTGTTTTTTCTTTTATGGGGTGCATTGACTTTTAATGAGATGTGTGAATAAAAAGTGCATAGAGCAATCAATTTATGGCATTATCTTTTGGTTTTACTTGGCACTCAATTTAATAAGACATGTACCAAAAAGAAAAGAATAAAAAGGAACTTTTTTTTATGATACTAATGAGTATTAATAGTTGTGAAACTATTACATCCATCATCATCATCATCATCATATATCGTCCATATTAAATAAACCAAAGAAAATAGTAAAAATCTTTTAGTACATACCACCTACAAAAGTACACGTGGAGAAATTCACGTCAAGCAGCCCATTTGCATGCCTTTTCTCTCTTTCTCTCTTGCCCTCTTCGTCATGCTTTCGACTTGTTTACACTCAGCTCTTTGGTAGGCTTATGTGGCGTACGTACATACATATTAGACGCCTATGTATAATTCAGTAATTGACCCCCTACTTTTAGGGTGGAGTGAAGTGAACCGAACTAAAATAAACTGAACTAAATTGATGTAAAACTGTAGGAAGAAAGGAACTAAACTGAACTGAAACGAGTTGAGCTGAACTGAAACGAGCTAAGTTGAACTGAACTAAATTGATGTAAAACTGTAGGAAGAAAGTAACTAAACCGAACTGAAACGAGTTGAGCTGAACTGAAACGAGCTAAGTTGAACTGAACTGAAATTGTAACAAAAAAAAAGGCTAAGTCTCTAGTTTTTTAGGAGTGAGTAATACCAGTTATGCTTATAGAATTAGGGTTTTGCGTTTGGTAGATGATCGCCTAGTATTAGATGTTGTGTAGAGATAAGATTGAAAGATAACGATAATTTTTCAATGTATGTTTAGGATATGTTGGCTTCTTTAAAAAGCTAGTACTTTCCGTTGTTTATATTGGTTAAGTCAATAAGCATAGTATTAGATATTTACTTGATCACAAAGATGTTTAAGTAAAAACTAGTTATTGGACGTTAGTTGTTTACAAAGTTGTTTAGTGAAACAATATCTGTGCAATCAACTTTTTTTTATTTTGCCTAAAAATATAGTTTTGAAGCCAATTGAAAAGCTACTTATTAAGCACATTTATACGTAGTTGGAAACACTTTCTCCTGATTTCACCTTTCCCAAATATTTAAAAGTCGATGTTCATATCTTTTGTTACAGGTGAAATTTAATATATTTATACATATACGAGTATAGATATCGGATACCCTCGTCAGGAGAATTTTGAACATATCATTTTTCAAACTTAGGTATGCATTTTGTTAGATATAAAAGGCCACGAGTTTATCTTTTAATATAAATTATGAGATCACCTAAGGTATGTAGAAGGGACATTCAAATAAGGGTGCTTTTTTTTTTTTTTTTTTTTTACCCGGCTGGAATTTAACTTATGGTTTTTTAGTCCTATGTGAACTTAAAAATCATGAAAATAACTTATGGTATCTCATACCTTATATAAATTTATTAAACTTTATTTTAGCTCTTATCTAAACTTATTAGCTCTTATAGATCCTATATGTTTTTATTTACTCTTATCATAGCGAAGGGATATCATAGGTCATGGCCTCCTCTATCGTTTTGAGGGTAAAAATACTATTCATTATTTTTTAATGAAATGGTATACTCCCTCCATTTCATTTTAATTGTTACACTTTGATATTTTACCCTATTTACAAACTTCACTTTGACCATCATTTGTGATTTATACGCGGATGAAAATATAGTCATGTGGGATCTTGTTAGATTCACCATAACATGTATTTCATTAATATGTACTTTTTATAATTTTTACAAACACAAAACTAAAGATATATGTCCTCAAAGTTTTGCGTTGGCGATACGTAAAAAGTGTAAGTGTAGTAGATTAAAATGAAACTAGGGAAGATAGTCTTGTCCTCCTTAATAGAAAAATTTCAATTCCGCCACTATCCTTATACTCTCTTTTCAAAACTTATTTGTTATGGGTTTTGATTATATTAAATATTCAAATTATTAAGAACTTATTATTGTCAAGCTTATCAGCAGTACATAACTAGCGAAGTGGCGTAGGATGACCGATTAGATGTGAGTTGTGACGTTGCTTATTTGGGTAAGCTAAGAGGAGGGAATTTGGGAGATAAAAAGGAATGAAAAGACAAGTTGGAATTGTGGAAATATATTGACCCTTGGCAAACTTCTAGGGTTTGTGATGGAAGAAACAAGCAACGTGAATACGACGTGCATGAAATTTACGAATATAAAATTAATGACAATGAAAGATGTGTACATGGAAGTTAGGTTATATGTATTGTAAGATGTAAGAAAAAGGCAGAAGAAAATACAAGAAAAGGGGAAGAAAATCTTTTTGCCGATTCCCCGGCGTGCTTTATGGATCCTATCGACTTTTATACACTTCAATAGGAATAAAAAGTGGTAAAATACTTGGATAATATTTCCAACCCATTATAGTATATTTCTTTTTTGAAAAAGCTAAATAAGCAAACAAATATTGATATAATGTTGTTTACTTTTAGAAATAAAATAAATGGGTTCGATATTTAATGAAAATATTTCTTATATGAAAATGTAAGAACTCTAGTTAACTCTTTATAATCAATAAATAATCTATTTGACAACAATTTCATCAATTAATTTTTTTCCTTGCGGGTCCAATCTTTTAAATGGATTACATATTCAAGAAAAAGGATAACCATATAATATGCTAATAAAAGATTATATTTTTATGAAAATTGATTACTATATAGGGTTTTTTAACTGATGATGTGCAATTTTTTTTAACTGAATGTACATTTCTTTTAACTGAATATGTATATTAGAGTTTTCGAACTGCTAGTATTTTTTGAAAAATAAGATGCACAAGTTTAAAAAATACACATGATAAAAAAGTTGCTCATTTTGAAAGAAAAAAAAAAATCATTCTCATCTTTCTCATTTGATCCTAACTATATCTATATAGCGTTGAGTTCTCGTGAGAACAATCCTATATATAAGAGTATGAGAATACCATATTGTAATATGTTTGGTAAATGACTTTTTCATTGGCTTTTGGCTTTTTAATTTGGTCAAACAACCAAAAAAAAGTGTTTGGTTATTGGCTTTTTAGTTGGCTGAAAAGCTGGCTTTTAAGCCAAAATGAAAAAACTGCCTAGAGTAGCTTTTTGGATTGACTTTTGGCTTGTTGGCCCATAAACTCTCTAATAAACAGCCAACAACCATAATTAATTTTGCCACACTTTTGCAAACAGCTGGCTTAAACAGCCAACTTAACAAGCCAATACATACAACCAATACTTTCAGCCAGTCAAACAAGCCAACTAAACCAGTCAAAAGCCAACAACCAACAACCAACAGCCAACAACTGATTGCCCAACAACCCCAACATGTAATCTACTTTAGTTAAAATATAACTTCTTTTTTTCTTACGAACCCAATCACCATAACGATTGTAATAACAAATAGAAACTCGGAAAGCAATATAGTAGTGTATAGTCTATGTGGTAATGAAAATGAGAAGTCTATGAGATGATGATTTTGGCTTACGAGCAAAGTATGGTAGGACCTGTAATGATTTGAACTCGGGCAAAAGTTTAGATGGTGGGATTTGCGGGCAGATTAATACTCTCCTATAGTTCTCCTATATGATTATAGGGCAAATAAATGCGTTATCTTTCAAGCGGCTGACCGCTGACCCATAGTGCTTTGCTTCGTCTTGTCGGGGGAAATTAGACTTTAAGAAGGATGCATGATCAAGAAAAAAGTTTAAGAAGATCACTAAAATTACTCTTTAGATATAGTTTATGATGTAGACATTAGCAAAAAGTATTATAGCCAAATATTAATAGCATGAAATACGTACGTAAGCTTGTCACAAGAATGACCTCATCAGTTAAATTTTCTTTTTTCAGTAATATAATAATTATATTAATGATATTTTCTAAGGTACTTTTAACGTCTAAGCGAGGCATAAGGGTACGTGTTTGGCTTTTTATAAGCAAGTGAATGGTGTTCCGGCCCTATCAATAGTAGTTGAGAATTGAGATGGTTGTGCTCCATAATTTTGGCTCCTAATTACTCCATCCGTTCTTTTTTTATTGCAACATTTTCTTATTTGTTAATTTTTTTTCTTTATTTTTCTTTTATCATATAGGTTCTACTTTTTATCTATCTCTATTTCTTTCATCTTTACACGAGTTTCTTAAATAAATGTGTCAATACTCAATAGAGTATGTTGCAGTTATTATAGAACGGAGAAAGTAATAACTTTGGGTTGTTTCTTTCATTATACTTTGTTGCATTGTCTTAAAGTAATACTCCTAGTAGTAGTTCATATTATATTATTATAGAATAATACATGCATTAGTTATGTTTGGACTAGATTACTAATGTACTTGTTGAGTTTAAGTGTGAAAAATATGACTTGTGAATTTATCTTCAGAAGTACTTCTGCTAGATTATAATATAGTAGTATTGTTGAGTGGTATTTACCATTTTATGATAATGGACTAGAACATAATGGTCAATGTCATAATTATTCGACCATAAAAGTTTAATAGGAGTACTATAACCTATTATTACAAAAAAGTGAGTCAACCCTATATATCTTGCAAAGGGTTTTGTATTCTTACTTGATTATCATAGGAAAGGTTATGAAAGAAGGTAAGGGATCATAGGTTTGTAGGTTCACCTTGCACAACTCTTTGTGAGAGGCACCACGTAGACGGGGAGTCACTTTAACTTTTTTCTGGAGAGAAAAAAAGGTTATACACGGATTCACCATAACTAAGTAGAGTGAAAATTCTATTATATCTACAAGAAAAAAATAACAAAACTAAAAAATTAATCAAAATTCAATGCTAGCTATTTAAGTGACCTATTAAATAAATGGAAGGATCATTGGGGTGAAAGGAGAATAATCTTCTTGTTAGTTGATACTCCCTCCGTCCCATATTATATTGCTTGATTCTGTTTTTTCACGAGTATTAAGGTAAATAGAATCTAAGAAAAATGTAAAGAGTGTTTGTGTATTGAAAGTAAATGTTATGGGGAAAAAGCTGATTTTAGGAGAGAGAATGATAATAAGTAGTGAAAGAGCATTAAATACATGACTAATTCAACCCTTGGGTTGAATAAACAAAGCAAAAAATTATTTTCAAGAAGCAAATAAATAATGGTGGCACAATTTTTCTAGGAAAATCATGAAAAGGTGTGAAATAAAAATGGAAACAAGAATTATATTTTTGGACACTTTAAAAGAAAAGAAGCACTATAATATGTGACGGAGGGAGTATTTTACTTTAATTATTTTTGAAACTTGTCGTTGATATTTGATTAGTACAAGATGCTCATCTTTTTTTTGTATTACGTAGCATCTTGATTATTAATCAAATAAAACAACGTATTCTGAATGCCAGAAGAAAAAAAAAATTTATCTGGGATGACTTTCCCTCAACTTCTTCAATCTACATAGATGCTTATTATGAATTTGACTTTGTTTACTAACTAAGCTGACATATTAGTACTTAATTAATTTGTAACACTACTACGTCTTAATTCCTAAACTGTCACTTTTTAGCGGATATGATGGAGATTATGAAACTGATATTAATACATTTACTTTGTTTATATTTCAAAGCTTTCAATTGTGGCATATGCAAGGGAATATGTATGAAAAGAACGTACCGTCTGTTAGGTAGATATTAAATTATTTAGACAGAATATTATTTAGTATGACTTTATAATAAGATACTTTATAATAAGATACTAGTTCACATTTCTTTTTGCACAGTCTCCAAGACGTACCTTTGACCTACAATATCTTCTATTTCGTATTAGTAAAAAATATAAAAAGTTGATAATATAAATGTAGACATTGAGACGAATCTAACAAGACCCCACATGAGTATGTTTTTTTTTATATATTAATGAGAATACATGGTTAAAAATTTTAAAGTTTGACTCCCAAAATGAAAATGGGAACTATATTATGAGACGGAGGGAGTACTTTATAATATGAAAATAATGCATGGGATGTGTTATATGTATGCAGGTAGAGATAAGATGTAGAGGGCAACAAGTAGAAACATTCTTGACGTTGCAGTATGTAAGAGACAATATTTGGATTCGAAGGGACGTTGCTGTGACGTTGCTTCCAGATTCCTCAACCTCAGATCATGTTATGGTTTTGAATTATGGTAGAAGCACAATTACTACTACTACTATTTCTTCCACATACCTACCTAATTAATGATAGGCTAGCCACCTAAATTATCATGGATTGGGGATTTTTATTTTTCATTTCTCCTCATTCATTAACCCCAACTTCTTGTATTAATATTGTTGATCAATTAATTATCCTATCCTCCAAAAAAAAAAAAAAAATACCCCCCTCTCGAATTAATTCGCTTGTAGGATAAACCAAAGACCCCCAAAATGGTACGTGTTTTTGGCATTGGGGGGTCCTTTGTAATTGTATAAATCAAATATTTTATACTCCGATATTAGGACATGTTATTTATTCTCCTTTTGAATCGGAGTTTCTATTCAAAGCCCTTTTGATTCTCTAGCTAGTTATTTGTTTGTGTGTGCTTCTTTAATTTTCAGATAAATGATAAATATATGAGTATAGTTCTTGTACAACTATAGAATGTTATGGACCTATTTTCTCATTTCGTTTGCAAATTTACCTCAATAAATCACAACTTCAGATAATATTATAAGATTCAGTTAAAGAATTAAAGAGGAAATGTGTGCATATGAGTATATGACCCTTAATTAAAATAGAGTATATATTATTATTTTTTATCAAATCAGGATATATGAACACAATTGATTTCCTGTTAGACGTCAAGATATGAATATATAACTCAAATTGTGAATTGGCTCATATATAGCTCCGTGAGCTTGTTAATTAAGAATATTAATAAATGTTTAATATCCAACTTTATAACATTATCCCAAAGCCTAAATTTCCAATTTAGCTCCAAAAGGAAAGTAAATGTAAGCACAAGTTGCCAAATTGTATGTTAGTATGGAGCGGAGAAGTTACATAATTAGTTTTTTAGTATGCTTAGTTGGAACATGATTTTTCGAGTCAAGTTTGAGTTTGGCTCGTACTCGAATAACTTATCAAAGTCAAACTCTAACAAGGATTTTTGAAATGGAATTTGAGCTCAAACCTTGTAAAGTTAAGTCCACTTTAACCAAGCCATGTTAGAGTATGGTTTGGCTTGGTTTGCAGTCAACCCTAAGTATAACATAATTTCTTATAGACTCAAAGTTACTAATATGAAAAAAAAAAACAAAAAAAGTTGTGCAAAAACTAATTAGGGTATCTTCTACACTGAATCCAGAGATGGATATATATATACTCTAGACTGGCAAAATTATTTGATTCCAATTTGTCCTAATGCAAACAATTTTTTTTTTAAAACATAATGAACCATCATTTATATCGATGTGTAGTTTCAAAATATAATTTTTTGATAAAAACGTAATTAAAGATATACGTGTTCAAAGTAGTGTATTGGAAACCATGAAAATTCAAGTGTTGCATTCTTTTTGGAATGAATGAATTACCTTTTTTTTTATCCATATGAGCCACGAAGGCAGTACAAAGTCCAAAGAAGGGGAAGGGGGATTCGAACCTATGACCTATTGTTCACAGCACCTCAATCTTAACCACTAGGCCAAGACATCCTTGGTATGAATGAATTACCTTTTAATACGTGACTAGACTAGAGATATAACACTAAAGGTGTGCATTGAGATCACCATGAAAAATCGAATTAAACATCAATTTGATCAGAATGGTGATAATAATAGAATTAAACTTGAGCAACATAAGAGCTATTTAGATTTCAAATTATATTACCTTAAAGAAAAACAATCATTGTCACCATTACTTGCACAGTTTTAACCATATTTTATGGGGAGAAACTAGTTATTCTATGGTACGTCCTGAGTTAATACTCTCTCCCCAAGGATATGGTCGTTAACAAATCTATAGATAAGTTATTAATTGTTGTAGGAGGTGAGAATGGTCTGAAAGCATGCAATAATTTCTCGGGGAAGAAAGTTTATTAAGAAAATAAGCATGGCATTAGATTAAACGTATGTATATAATGTATGAAGTGGTTAGCATGCAATCAAAGCCATGCAAGAGAAAGTAATAATGCAACCATTTTCTATGCAACTATCTTCAATTAAGTTTCAACGTCAAGAAATATATGAAATCCATACAATCATATATCATATTAATTGTAGCACCAAAACATATATCATATTAATTGACTTAGCAATAATTAAGAGGATGTGAAGTGCATGAACTTGGCTTTTCATGTTTTTCAACGCCTTGATGGATCAGTCACTTTCTAGATAGATTACATCGTATCTCCAATGCATCAAATTATATACTTCATTAAGAAGTACTAATTATATACTACTACTGTATTAGGAGTACATTGCATTACAAGTTGACTTTATCCTCTTTTCTTCAAGAGAATTAATCAGAAAGCTCCTGAGAATTTTGATAAATGAATATACCAACATACTATTATTAAGTTTGAGTCAATATCCTCAAAACCAATTCATGACAACTCTGAGAATGCTCTTTTAGTATTGTATTTTTAGCAGTCTACAAGTTGACCTTGTTATTGAAGTTAATTATGCCACAAAACAAGTCATTGAATTTACCAAGTAAAGTGACGAGAGACAAAAGTCAAACTGGGGGAAGAAAAGTTCTAATACAAATGCTCGAAATACGATGTTATACAATCAAATCCTTCTCAAGCAAGTCCTATGTAATAAAATAATTAATTTTGAGCCTAGGTGATGCTCCGAATTGTTAGATGGATCGGATAACAGTTACAATTCGGCTAATAAAGTGAAATCTGATATAATTAGTATTGATAATTAAAACCATTTGTTATCAAATTTCTTTCTTATATTGTCATTGATTATATTTTGTTTTAAGACGGAAAGTATAAGATTGCGTTGATCCTCGTTAACTCATCGTTGTGCATACTTGAGGTTGTAAGTTCAAGACTTCTAATGGTCATATTTGTTTTGAACTTTTTCAATTACTATATGAGGATGACGTGGAGTAAAATCAATGAAAAGAGATAACGCACCGTATGAAGAATATACGTATTGACAAACACACGTTTTACTATAATTGTACACACCTTTTTAATATACATGCAAAACGGTTATTTGAGAAATTTTTTTGGGAAAAGGGGGACCAAAGTAGTAAATCCAATTTCAAATATAACTTGGAGAAGGCCATGTCATGTTTTCCCCTCCCTCAACCATACAAGCAAGAAGGCCGGCCCATAGTCACCTTAACCTGTTTATGCCTGTTAACCTTCTTAGCCCAAATCCACAAAGTATCTGAAATCTGGGCCCAGAAACAATACCATGACTAATGAAGTAACAATCTGATGGATATATAGAGCTCCTGGCCTTTCTGGTTGAGTAACAGTAACAGTGAGCCCATAACACACTATATTCTGCTGTACCACAGTCCACAACCCTCTTAATATACTTCCTACGCTCCAAATTAATTCCAACATGAGGGACTAGCAGACACGGATTTTAAGGAGTGCACATGAATAGGAGATAAAATAGAAAAATTAAAAGATGAACCCATGTAATGAGAACAATTATAGAGGTGACTCATACCAAAAATATAGTATTGTTGTAACTAACGTGAAACTTCGTAAAAAGAGAAGTGTGGCAACTAATTTAATCGGGAAAGTGTAGCATTATTTATTGGTATATAAATATATAGAGATTGGTGCCACAACGGCAGTGAGCCTTGAATTTGATGCAGATAGGATTGAATCCCATATCTTGTATAATGTATACCACCTCCATTGTATTCGTTTCATATGATTCAAAAGTGGAAGTCATAATGCAAAACGATGAACAGAACAGCTACAATAGATCAAAGAATTCATAATTCAAATACCAACAGACCAAATACAGCAAAGTGATCATAGAATAACTAGTATGACTACATTATGTCATGCAACCTTCATCAAAAAGAGCCTAAACCATATGTACCAATAATGCAAATGCAAGTTATATTATAATCCTACAGAAAAATCTGAGTGAATCACTTGAAGATATATCGATTAACTTACAATTTTACATATACTGATACAAGTACATATCATTCCTGTACTCTTTTATCACAGCATACAAGTAGCTCAGCATTAGCATCTAAACGAAAGCAACTGTAAGAAAGTCATCTCACAAACATTAGCACATATATAAACAGCATCATCATACTCTTTTTTTTTTTTCCTTTTTTGGCCATTAACAGGCAACACTTAGCATCATGATTCTTGAATAGAGTTGCATACATTATGCAGGGGAATGAACTGATATTAACAAGCATATAAAAAACAAACAAACAAAAACAAAAACAAAAATGTAGCGCTATAGCAATTACCTCCAAGGTAAAAGATTTCACTCTAAGGCTCCGTTTGATATGGTGTAAAATATTTTCAGTGTAAAATGATTTTCATGGAAAACAATTTACAATGGAAAACACAATTCCAAAATTAGTTTTCCGTTGTTTGGTTCCATGCAAGAAAAATGATGAAACAAAAGAAAAATGAAAGGGAAAGTAAGGAGGTAGTGAAAGGAGTGTACAACAATACAAGAGAGATAAGGAAAAGGAAGGAAAACAGTTTTCCCTTCATTTTGAAGGGAAAATGGTTTTCCATCATTGAGAAAGCAATTTTACTCTTAGGGAAAATGATTTTACACTCCTTTGCAAACCAAACAATGTAAAACTAAAAATAGAGAAAAAAAAATTCCAGGAAAAAGTTTACGCCCTACCAAACGGAGCCTAAAGCCCATTGTCATGCTAACAAAATGTCGAATTCCCAGAGCTTTATGCTCTACACAGTTATTACTTCCCTCTTTGTGACAGAGTCTAGCATTTTGTAGAAGAACCTTGTAGAAAGTCGGAGATCTTACACGTGTAGTCATTTTCGGCCTTTCTGATTCCCTGTAGAAGCACGAACATGGAAGCTGCAAAATCTTGTAGTCTAACTTGGCAACTAGAGAAGGAAGAACACGGTGAAATGGTTGCAGAATTGCAGATTGCAGAAGCCAACATTGCTTGCACCCCCATGCCACTACTGACTAGTTTGATTCTTGAGTCTTGACCATGGTCTAAAATCTGGGATGCAGGTCACAATTGCGATGCGTGAGTAAGGCAGGTGATTTACGGTTGTCTCTGCCCTATATTGTGGTCGCAGTGGGCTCAAAAACCTTCACAATGAGGTCGCCATGTGGTGATGCAGCCGAGATTTGATAATGGTCTTGACCTTGGAATCTGGAAGAATTTATGCCATAATTTTGAGCCAGGAAAAAGCTGAATCAGCTACCATAACAAGTAGCTTGATCCCTGATGCAACTTCCTATGGAACTTGCTTGTCCTCAATTTTGACATAATAACCTCTATAGGAGAACATCAAACATTGGATTATTTTGTACAATATACAAATATATGAACAAAGCAAGCAACATACTAGTCTAATAGATCTATACACTTACACTGTTGACAAGATTTCCAGCCTTAACAAAATATTGAAAGCACAGTAGAACATATCAAAGTTAAAATCTTCAGCTTAGTTTCACCAGTATATACTACAGTCTACAGCTGAGCTTTTCCTACATACGAGCGCGCGCACACACACCCACAGAGTAGATATTAGAATTCAAAATAAATAAATAAATAAAACAAATAAACAGAAGGAATCAAATGGATTATATTACTTTGGAGAGCTAACAAATCATTTGCAGATGAGTCTACAGTCTACACTAATCCCTGAGTACATTAAATTCTGCAATGAGGGAAGTAAGGTATGCTACTACTTTAGTATCTCGGCCCATAAGCCACTGCTGAAAAAATCTGATCCTTCTATCAGAGAAAGGATCTTCTACTTTCACTAATTATGTTTCATTGCAAATTTTGATGGCGCCACGAAAACCTAGAGGAAATAAGTTAGTAACTTATATTTCAGGCTGCTGTAACTTTCATCACTGAGGTCTAAGAAAACAATTTTACTAAGTGTTCCACTTGCCAACCATCAATCATTCAATCCTAAATCCTCAAAGAGAAGTTTACCAAACAGCTCAGATGTTTCTCATCTTAAATTTTGGAGATTTTCTCCCAAAGAAGAGAAACTCAAGTACCGAGTCTGAAATATCATTCTGTTATTAACAAAGTTGAGAAGATCAGCAAAACATGAGATCACTTAATCATTTGCATTACAACAGTCATAGCGCTAACATATGACACATGTCAGTTTACGGGAGCTGTAAGCCTGTAATACATATTACATAGGCTGCAGCAGTTGCTACCACACCAAGCAGCAACAAACCATCTATTAAGATTAAGTTAAACGAATGTAAGCAGATAGATTGTTTACCATAAGTATTCAGACTCGAACCAACTTTCTGAAACAAAAATGTGACTCTTACAGGAAAGAAAGACATAGCAGAGTAAGTTGCATATTCCAAATAATCCCCACACTGTAATTTGTCACAATCTGCAAACAAGTATCTGAAATCTGGGCCCAGAAACAATACTATGACTACTAAAGTAACTAACAATCTCATGAATATAGAGCTCCTGATAACAGCCTTTCTGGTTGAGCAACAGTAAACTCACCCATGGCAAACAGCAGCTAATGGGCTATATGCCCATAACACAGTATATTCTGCAGTACCACAGTCCACACCATTTTAATATACTTCATAAATTCCAAATTCTTACTAATATGAGGGACTAGGAGAGACGAACTTTAAGGAATCCATGTGAGTAGGAGACAAAATAGAGAGATAGAAAGATGAACTCGTATAATGAGAACAAATTAGAGAGGTGACTCATACCAAACACATAGTATTGTTATAACTAACTTGAAACTTCTTGAAATGAGAAGTGTGGCAACTAATTTGGACGGGAAAGTATAGCATTATTTATAGGTATATATAGTGATTAGTGCCACAAAGGGTAGTGCGCCTTGATGCAGATAGGATTCAATCCCACATCTTGTATATCACCTCCACTGTATTCATTTCATATGATTCAAAGGTGGAAGTCGTAATGCAAAACGATGAACAGAAGAGCTACAACAGATCAAAGAATTCATAATTCGAATACCAACAGACCAACTACAGCAAAGTGATCATAGAATAACTAGTATGACTAGATTATGTCATGCAACCTTCATCAAAAAGAGCCTAAACCATATGTACCAATAATCCAAATGCAAGTTATATTATAATCCTACAGAAAAATCTGAGTGAATCACTTGAAGATATATCGATTAACTTACAATATTACATGTACTGATACAAGTTCATATCATTCCTGTACTCTATTTATCACAGCATACAAGTACCTTAGCATAAGCATCTAAACGAAAGCAACTGTAAGAAAGTCATCTCAAAAACATTAGCACGTATACAAACAGCATCATCATTCTCTTTTCTTTTCCTTTTTGGCCATTAACATCATCATGATTCTTGAATAGAGTTGCATATATTATGCAAGGGAATAAACTGATATTAACAAGCATTTAAAAAACAAACAAACAGAAAAAAAAATGTAGCACTATAGCAATTACCTCCAAGGTAAAAGATTTCACTTTAAAGCTCATTGTCATGCTAACAAAATGTTGAATTTCCAGAGCTTTATGCTCTACCCAGTAATTACTTCCCTGTTTGTGACAGAGTCTAGCATTTTGTAGAAGAACCTTGTAGAAAGTCGGAGATCTTACACGTGTAGTTATTTTCGGCCTTTCTGATTCCCTGCAGAAGCACGAACACGGAAGCTGCAAAAACTCATAATCTAACTTGGTAGCTAGAGAAGGAAGAACATGGTGAAAAGGTTGCAGAATTGCAGAAGCCAACATTGCTTGCACCTCCATGATCTAAGCCACTACTGACCAGTTTGATTCTTGAGTCTTGACCATGGTTTAAAATCTGGGATGCAGGTCACAATTGCGATGCGCAAGTAATGCAGGTGATTTACGGTTGTTACAGCCCTATATTGTGGTCGCTGTGGGCTCAAAAACCTTTACAATGGGATCGCAATGCGGTGATGCAGCCGAGATTTAATAATGGTCTTGACCTTGGAATCTGGAAGAATTTATGCCATAATTTGGAAACAGGAAGAAGCTGAATCAGGCTAATCAGCTACCATCACAAGCAGCTTGAACCCTGATGCAACTTCCTATGGAACTTGCTTGTCCTGAATTTTGAAATAATAACCTCTATAGGAGAACATCAAGCATTGGATTATTTTGTACAATATACAAATATATGAACACATCAAGCAACATAACAGTCTAATAGATCTACACCGATGTTAAAATTTTCAGACCAGTTTCATCAGTATATACTACGCGCACACGCACACGCACACGCACACGCACACGCACACGCGCACAAGCACACGCACACATGGATTATATTACTTCAGAGAGCTAGCAAAGCATTTGCAGATGAGTCTCCAGTCTACACTAAGCCAGTAAGCCTTGAGTACATTAAATTCTGCAAAGACGGAAGTTCAGTATGCTACTACTTTAGTATCTTGTCCCATAAGCCACTGCTGAAAAAATCTATTCCTTCTATCAGAGAAAGGATCTTCTACTTTCACTATTTATGTTTCATTGCAACCTTTGATAACGCCACGAAAAGGTAAGAGGAAATACGTTAGAGGTAACTGGTAAGATACATATAACTAATATTTCAGGCTGCTGTAACTTCCATCACTGAGGTCTAAGAAGACAATTTTACTAAATGTTCCACTTGCCAACCATCAATCATTCAATCTTAAATCATCAAAGAGAAGTTCATTAAATAGCTCACATATCTCATCTTCAATTGTGGAGGTTTTCCCCCAAAGAAAGAAACTCAAGTACCGAGCCTGAAGATCATTCTGTTACTAACAAAATTGAGAAGATCGACAAAACATGAGATCACTTATTCACTTGCATTCTTTACCGAGAAGTACAGTGCTACAAAAGATACGACAGTTATAGCGCTAACGTATTACATATGTCAGTTTAAGACATATGTCAGTTTAAGGGAAGCTGTAATACATAGGCTGCAGCAGTTGCTACCACGCCAAGCAGCAACAAACCATCTATTAAGATTAAGTTAAACGAATGTAAGCAGTTAGATTGTTTACCATAAGTATTCAAACTCGAACCAACTTTCTGAAATAAAAGTATGACTCTTACAGGAAAGAAAGACATAGCAGAGTAAGTTGCATATTCCAGATAATCCACACACTGTCATTTGTCGCAAACAATAAGCATCAGAATTTGATTAGTGTTCATCTTGAATGAGCCTTAATTATTAAAAAGATGAAGCCTAAAATATGGCAGTTCAATATCAGTTCAACAATATAGCAGGTGAACCCAATTCTGAAAAAGCATACACTCCATTACTAGAATGCTCATAGTACACCCACTACAACTTTTATCATAAAACTGGGTGTACCATGCTCACAGTACGCAAAACGGATAATTCCAAATAAGCAAATGAGCAAAAAAAAAATAGTCTTTGAGTGTACCAGGCGTATCATAAATGTACTCCAAACCCAACCACAAGTCCCAACTTAGAAGCAAAACCCAAATAGTCAATTCAAAAAGATACATATTTCCATACATAAGAATGAATGACATGATAAATAAAACCAGCAAGTGGAAATCATCAAATGCATTATTAATATCATCATTTATTATCATTATCATTAGTATTAAAAAAATTGCTATAAGAAGAAAAAAAACACCTTACATAATGTTACAATCAACAACATAAATAAAAAAGAGTACATTAATTAATCTTTCCTAAGATTTAAAATAGCAGAATGCATTTTCCTTCTAGAACCAACAGCATGAATCCCCATATCTTTAAGATCATCAATTGTTAAAAAAGGCAAAACTTGTTCATCAACTTCATGAATTTGAAAAACAGGTGCATATCTTCCTAACCCTAATTCAACCAGCCATTTCCTTACCCCATCATCTAACAACCCAGGTTCGAATCCTACTCCCAACAAATCTTGTTGCGAATTAAAAACCCTAGTAGTAGACCTCAAATTATTATTATTATTATTAAAAGTATCTTCTCCTGTATCACTATGTTCTTCTTGTTGTTCATCTTCCTCTTGTTGGTGTTGGTGGTGAATGTTTTCATTTTCTCTCTCCTCGTCAGCATCAAACCCATGAAAATCATGATTTTCTCTCTCCTCGTCAGCATCATCTGGGTGTGGGTCCACCTTGAAGTTTGTTCGTACCCTTTTGGGTTTTTTGCGAACGACGCCGTTTTGGGTGGTATCGACGGCGGAGAAATCGAAGTTTGGGAGATTAGTTAAAGGACGGATTTTTGAGGAAGATTTGTTGGAGTTGTACGGAGGATGTAATCTCCAGGATTTGGATGTACGGATGGTCGGAGGTTGGTCACCGATGTCGTGTAATCGAACACTGGGCCGACGTTGACGTTTTGGGGCGAGGTTTGGGCTTGGGTTTTCCAGTGGGGTGATGGTATGGGCTTGTATTGGTGATGGAAGTGGGTTTATTGTTGGGCTGATTGATCCCGGCGGTTGTAATTCTGATGCCATCTTTTAGAGAGAGAGAGGGAAGAAACTGCGTATGACGGTGTGTGTGTGGGGGTTTGAGGGAGTGAACTGTAGAGTGTTCAATGGGGGTGGGAATATGAGATGAGATGAGATTGAGGGGGAATTGGATCGTCTAGGGCTTCAGGTTCTAATGGTTGGTTCAATTCGAGAAAATGTCGATTCATCTCGGAGATGTATAAACTTTGGATATTAAGGTCCCGTTCTTTTGAATAGGGGAGATATTGAACCGAAATGAACTGCGACAACCGAACCGTGAGAAGGTGAACATGAGAAAGATCTTAACCGAATCGTGATAAATGCCGAATTCGAAAATAAGTCCAAAAGAATAGGGCTTTATTTTCAGTTGCTCAATCAATTCAGCTTCTCTCTGCATTTAAATTTCTCCCGCTTTAGTTCGATTCGTTTTCTTCATTCCAAAAGAATGGGGACTAAGTGTCACTTCTATAAATGAAATGTTACTATGTTAAGTCATAGGGGTCAAATATTAAGTAGTGATTTTTTTTCTTATTTAAAAAGTATAGAAAAAAAAAAGGAAAATCATGACTTAATACTTCCTCCGTTTCATTTTACTTGCTACACTTCTCAATTCACAGGCTCCCAGGTAATTTTTGGAGAAGAGAGAGGTAAAAAGAAAAAGAAAAGACCCATGTGAGAGGAGAAAGATAGACTTTATTCTTGCCACAATATAAAACTTACTAGAAAGTTAGCAAGTAATTTGAATAAACTAAGAAGATTAAACTTATAAGCACGACTTGATATTAGTAACATTTATTTACAAAAATGTTACTTGATTTATAAAGTTTGAACATTTTCGAGATGAACTTCGGTGCTTCCTCAACAATCGAAATTAATTTGGTTACTAGACATTTATTCACAAGTTACCAGTTTTGAATTGTGAAATTATTACTTGAGATTTTAGAAGACTTCTGGTAGTCAGGTTAGGCCCTTCAAGTCATAATACTCATTCGACCCTAGGGAATATGTGTGTGCGCTACTGCGCTAACAATTACATTTGTACTTTTGTATTAGCTCGATACGATGATTCATTTTGATTCATGATTTTATAGTTGACCTGTTAAATTTGAGCCCTGCATTAAAGCTCAAGTTGAAATATTGAATGTTGTGTGGTGAATCCTTAAGATAGATAGAATATAAAGTGTAATAAATGCAATAAATGCAATAGTTTTGATTCTATCCAATGATATTTTTCAACGTTAACTCTTGTCTACTCTCTAGCCGGCTAAATCTTCCATGTCTTGAATTTTGCTCGATCACTCTCGGTGCAACTTCTGAGTATTTTACCAATGGTAAGCTAGCAATTTCATCTATCTTTGTTGTAAACTTCTATTCTTCGCCTACATGGTTTACTTATAAGCTCATTGTTTGAATATAATACCAGAATTTTTCAACACGATTTTAGAAAAGGAACGTAATGTATTAAGATCTTGTATAACATATTAGACTAAACATGTACATTTAAAGTCTAGCTAGTATAACAACTTTTACAACTCATGCATCATGTATTTAATCTTATGTTACCAATTAGTACTAATAATTTAGAAAGAACAAATCTAGCTTTAAAATTGACTTTGACTCCTTAGCTACCACATACCAAAGCAATTTCATAGTATTGTAAGGGTTGACTACTATGTATCATTCTATTGGATCATCAAGCAATGTCACGAGAACAATTGGAAACTAATAAAAACAAAAGCTGGTGAATTTCAACTGCTTTGTCTTTGCAAGATCCACTGCATAAATACCATGAACCCTGTCATAAATAGATAATCGTTGAGAAAATATTAAAGGTAAGAGATTGAAAAACCATAAAAACCAGGAGAAGGAGAATCCAAAACTGAGCACACAGATTACTATCCAATGTACTAGAATCCGCCTTAAAATAGAAGTAAATCAGGGATCTAATAATCAACAAAAAAAACATAACAAATTTACTACATGTAATGATGTAACCTATCTCTAATGGGGTATGCTCAAACTGTCTCATATAATTTAGAGACCCGTGTTTAATTAAATTATAAAAATTAAAAATTTTTAGGTGAATAGTAAGAGACTGAAGAGTCATTAATTGGGTTTTTTGTTGGAGGATAGGAAGAGATGAAGCAAAACCCCTATAAGTAGATTTAGTTTTTTTTTTTATTGAACCCTTATATTTGTAGTCCATGCAATCGTCACCCTATATATGACCTTAACTGCCCCTGGGTTTGGGTTTGTTTTATATGTAACCCCCTCTTTATTCACTTGAATGTGTTGCCTTTCTTTTTCTATTTCCTTGTTTGATTAGTTTACCAAAGTGAATTGGCCCTGACAAGCGTTCATCTGCTGGGGTTGTACTTGTAGTAATACTAACACGTAGTACGGTAGTAGTATGTTCTTATTCACTTGGTCTAAAACAGATAACGCAATTGTTAGCTAGCTCCTCATTTTAAGTCAACTTAATTTATTGTTTTACTTCCCTCCGTTCACATGTAAGTGCAATTGATTTTCGAGTTTCATGGTATGACCCTCTAATGTACACCTTCGACCACTAATTTCCTTTTATTATATATCATGAAAGTTGTTACTTTGCGTTACATGTTGATATAAATCAAATAAGATCTCACAAGACAATGGTTTAATCTATACTACACTTGTAGAAAAATACTACTCCTAATGTATAATTGTTGCAGTTTAAGTATTGCACTAATTATTTACGAGCATACTGTAAGTTATACTGTAACTTATAGTTACAATGAGTAGTATATATACAACTATAGAGCATTGTACATTTCTACTAGCTTATGAAATAATACTTTACACTCTACAAAGATCACCAAAGATGATTTTCCAGTTGTTGCTGTAAAGGCATGTAATCTATGCTGGATAGAGAGCATTTGCACAATTGTACATGTGCTAATTTATCTTGATCTTCACCATGATTCCTGCTGGCTCTAGAGGCAACAATGTCGGATTTAAGCCGTTACCATCACCTGAATATCATGGTGACAGTGATAGTGATTGTGTTGGTGCTGATGCACTAGGTGGAATCCCTGTTATGTCATGTGGCAGTAGCTGGGTGTGGCCTCCTCCAAAAATAAAGAATTATGACGAAGGAACGTGTTCGTGTGTCGTTCACAGATTCAGCAGCAGCAGCAGCAGCAGCAGCCGCGCATGGTCAGTTTCAACTCTTTGATGATCCCTAGTACTGAATCATCAGCATTCTGTACCCACTCTCTTCTTCCTGCATCCCTCCTTCTGTATACCATCCTGTTCTCTGCTTCCTGTTACTGTTTCTTTAGAAATATCTCCACCCTTCTTCCTCAATAACATAAAAGTGCATAAACTTGCCAGTTCATGCAACCTTATGTTGCATATCATAATTTTTTTTTTTTTTTTTTTGTTCAGAAAGATAATTGGTCCGAAGGACCAACCTCGCAGCTAAATAGTTGCGAACAAGACACTACTATTACGGAATTAGGGAGCGATTTATACCCACAAGCAAACATTTTTATTCAACCTCCCCAAATCGAGGAGAGATGAGGAGTCGAACACCCGACTTTGTTGTTGGGAGGCGGGAGCACCAACCATTGGGCCCCCACGAGGACCTCTGTTGCATATCATAATAGGCCTAAGTAACGGAGGTGCAAATAGATTTCTTTTGTCGCATATCATCGAGAAATTCGTTGCTGTCACAGGCTGATTGAGTGAGAGCTATTCACATTATTGTGATCTCATAGAACTACATTTCCATTTTTCATGCAAATTGTAGTGTATTTGTCATTACTTCATTGATTCATTTCATAATTAGTTTAGTG